>JAPYZO010001839.1:0-29309 GCA_030522905.1 Torymus flavipes
AGCATACGGACGACGTCGACTGCCGGGGCAGCGCGGCACGCACGAGGCTCTCTACTATACCGCTCTCTCGCTCTCTCTGTCTCTCTCCTATACACACACACGTATATGTAGAGTGTGTACGAGCCGATTGGAGAACGAGCTACGTGGCGCGGCAGCGGTGAAGAGTGTGTAGCTATGTGTATATATATATATAGGCGAGAGAGGGAGAGTCATTGACTCTTCGGAACGAACGCGCGCGGTGCGTGTGTGCGTGTGTTCGGGAAGATGGTGAGATGCGAGGTTTGAAAAGGCCGCGCTATCTGCGGAGGATGATGATGCGCAGGCGTGCAGTGTAGGGTTGTCGGGGTGGTTTTTTGTTTTGACCTATGTTACGATTATATAGGTGTAATATACTTTGCTCCGAAATATTCTTTTGAAAATACAAAGAATTGGGGCAGGTAGTTTTCAAAATGGATTGATTGTTTTCGACTGTTTTACGCTGGAAAATGAAACTCTATAGAGTTATCTGAAATATTTGTTACTTGCTATTTTTAAGATTAGCATAGTTAAAGTTGATTTGTTTTTTTTTTTTTAAGGTGTATCTTCTAATGTTAATAAATGTTTCTATGTAGATAATTTTATTGGAGGTTTCATGAATGTATTTATATTAACATTTAGGTTTCTAAATATATTTAAAGTCGATAGTATTTACGTACATTGATAAATTGTTTGATAAATAAAACTAATTAAACGCAAATACTCGTATTATAACACCATTTTGTTAGTACTACGAAACCGCTACACGCCTCTTCTTTCCTTGTAATAAAGTTTAATTGCACATTAGACGTATATTGTTTGTTTTGTTTTTACGCAAATTCTGGGGCCCGATTCTGTTTTGATAAATTTCGTTTATCGTCATAACAACTTGTGATAAATAATAAATTTATCTTTTTCTTATCGTTACAAAGTCATACCCCTGTGTCTACAACGAAATTTTTTTTTTTTTTTTCAACGTAATATTTAAATTAGATAATAATGCGACGTAACACTTGATTCAGTAATCTGTAAATGCTAATTGTGAAATTTCTTCTCCAAATAGAGAAATTGCAGTTTTTTCACAATATTTTGATGCAAAACATCTATACCATATAGCTACCATGGATTATAAAATTAGAAAATAGAAAAATGTTCCTTTATACCGAACGAATTTCCGAGAAAAAGTTTTTGAAAATGTTCGTTTTTGTATGCGCACTTATGAGAGAGCTGGGTCTAATTTTCAGAGCAATATACGTGACAAAAGAAGACGTAAAAGTAATAGTACATTATGTAACAAGGGAGAAAAGTCGCTCTTGATTCCCGCAGCAGTGATCACCCGAGGGAATCATCTACTTTTCTTCCGAGTTACATATAGTACTTTATTCCCATCTCAACTGTGGCCACTTTTAATATTAAGTTAATTATTCATTAATATTACGTTAATTATTCATTAATATTACGTTAATTATTCATTGATATTTGACTTTTAATTTAATTTTTTGAAATATCGTCATATTTCGCGCAAACGTTAAATTTGTTGAAAGAGGGAAACAAATCTAACTTTTGTCCCGCTTTTCAGAGAAAAAACTGGCCATATTTGTTGAGATGGGAATAAAAAATGAAATGCTATTGGATGATCTAAATGTAAATGTTGACTGCCGAACGTTTGAAAAAGTTATTGAACGACGTGCACGAAAAAGAAGGTACTCAAACACACTTTACATTTTAAAATTTGTACAAATTTTTTTACTTGTTACTATTATTTAAAAATTTGTTGATGTTCTGAATAAATGAATGATTTATTTCAACCTCTTGTAACGTTAAACGTGTTAAGAATGAACACAAAATTCAGTTCTCCAAATCCTAAAGTATTTAATTTTAACTGTTGTAAAATTGACAGCACACCTACCAAAAATCCTGCACAGTAAAATTATTCGTTATATTTTAACAGTACATATTAATGCAAGAGTGAAGATATAAGAAGTCGCTCCGAAGCACACAATACGATTGAGCGCATCTATATAACGCAATGTAATGTTAGATGTGGTGATCATAAGGGGGTTTAAAGCCTCTCTACGCGAACTTGCTTATTGTAATATTGTCACGTAGGTACAGTGGTGTTATCAAATTTTTCGTCCAGTGGAAATGAAAGTTTCATGCAAATGTATAGCTTCTCATAGAATTTCACGTGGGGTTTCATTTCTCATATATGCCATGCTAGGTAGGTACATTTCTTTTGTACTCAGCTTATACACGCACTTTTCTACTGTGCCGCGAAATACTTTCATCTTATTGTCTGTATAGAAATGTACATTTCTTCTGCACATTAGAATTTCATCCCCCTGTTTTATAGCATAAAATCATAAAAATTAATAATAATGCAAATGATACCTATAATAATCTCACACCAGAATATCAAACGCATCGCTAAGTGATAATTGTTTACGCCAATTTACAATTGCAGACAAAGACTTATAAGCCAAAGTACTCCGCGAAACACTCGCCATAACAACGTACAAAAATCACATACTCTTACTTTCTCCAAGCGATAACACAACACGCAACAATTCTTCGGCAGTTCGCCGACTCGCCTTACAATCTCACCGCTCCTTATACACTGTGTCGCATGGCAGTGTCGTACGCACTGTATCAAGTTCGAAGGTAGGGTGCACGTATATACATAAATATACTCGCTTTATCGCGCACCGCGACGAGAAAGAAAAAGCTGCACTGTGTCGGCTTACAAGTATAAGCCGCCCGCAGGCTTTGACAGTTTGTCAAGTTCGACGCAGCGAATCCTCTAAATTGATTTGAACTTCGCGTAATTATGGGGCAGACGATGACGAAGTAGTGCGAGCGAATCAAATCACATTGGTAAAGTGCTTCATATACACACATACGCACAGTACTCCTATAGGCACAAAAACGTATAGCGGCATTGTATGTGTAATGGAGTAATCGCTCGTTCCGGTGATCCGCAACTTCGGATTAGTATATATGTACTTATGTGCATTTATACTTTTTTCACTTTCAAAACTTTCGTATAGGTATTTGTAAATTGAAAACAAATACATTCTAAATGCAACAATACTTCAAATTACACACCTTGAAACTCCAAAAACAAATGCCTATCGCGAGTTACCCTTTCGAAAAAAGAGCACTAAGCTACTGTAGGGGCATTGCGGTAACAAACGATGATCGCGAGATGATGATGATGCATCTCGCCGGATGCGGCGGGACGTGCATCGCAAACACTGCCGTACTTATATACCTATATACACACACAACAAGAGCGAGTAATAAGTACTCGCGGATGCCGTTCGTTCGATCGCAAAGATCATTCCCGCAATCGCACTGAGATATACTTGTGTATTAAAAAAAAAGCTAGCGGTTAAGTGGAAAATACGAGGTTACCTCTCATCTCCCAGTATACACTCACCCGCACTTGTGTACATAATACACCGCCCGCGCTCAGTGATGCGTTTGTTTACCTTTACACCTCTACCCCGAAATGCATCACACGCAGAGATATCTATATATACATTATGTACAAACTCACCGGAGAGGCTGATGACGATGACGGCTGGTATGACGAAGACGCCGTTGCTGAAGCCGTGCTCGATCGGGCCCTCGGGTCCACCGCTCAGGTCCACCATATCTCTCGGAGATTATATTCTCTCGTCTCTCTACGCCGCGCGTCGTCGTCTACGTCGTCGCCTTCACACGTCCTTGTGCGCTCTATGTACTGCTGCAGGCAGCGACGCCGAAAACAGGTGGCGGTGACTCTCAGTCGCACGCGCCATCTGGGATACGCCTCCGTGCGCGCCTCCTCGTCGTGGGTTATTGATTTTGATGAGGGGAAAAATATATAAGGGCAGGGTCCGCGCGGGGGAGATGCTGTTGGCGCGCACTGAGCTTGAAAATGATGATGATGATGATGATGATGATGATGATGATGATGGGAGTGTGGAAATGACGAGGTAAGAAATCGATGGTTGGTGCGTGCTGCATTGGGTTGTGCCGGTTGAGGAAAATTGGAGAAAGGAGGGTTTAGCTTTATTTAAAGGAGGTTTAAATTATAACAGTGGTAATTATTGATGTGGTAGTATTGAAAAGACCGGATTACAATTTATATTAGTCGATGTTGATATGTATTTTTTTTTCTTTTAAGTAACGGATAGATAATTGTTTTGTAAACACTTACATACGTACCGAAAAATCGAATTGAATTTGAAAAATCGAAAAATGTTGGTTCTCATGTGCGACTAGAATATATTGTATTTATATATGTTTTTATAGTAAAAGAGAACTTTTCGTTTATATTTTCATATACCTATACACCGATACACGTATTTTTATTTTGAAAGCGCGCGGCTATAATTATACCGCGTAAGTGTAGGTACAAATAGGTAAGACGGGTGAAAGTAATAAGTATGGATAATAATTAAGGAATAGATAACGCACCGACTGCAACTTTAAAGTGCGATATGTTTCCGGAAAATTATGTTCAAAATAATAATATTAAATAAATTTCAAAAGTTTAAAATTCACGTTATATTATACAATATTTAGGCTTTGCTTAGAAAACATGAACCGGTTTAACGAAGAAACACACGTAGCAAGATTTGTATACTATCAGAAGGAAATAAGGATAATACAATTTTGAGTAATTCCAACGAGAATAATTTAATTTATAAAAAATTATATCATTGATCGACAAATGAGAAAGTTTCTGCTATAAGTTTGTCGTATAGTGCCTATTGCGAATAATTAAAATTTTATTTATAATTTAAACAAATCGACGATACAGCTAACCTTTAGTATATTAAAACAAAATTTTTAGCACAGTTTTCAAATATTTGATTATTTGTATAGTGAAAATTAAGAAAAAAAATTAATTATGCTTTTTTGCAGCTAAATTTACAATATCAATTGACATTTAAAAAAAACCTAATCCTATACGTCGTATTCATTCTGAAAAAAAACTTCTATTATACCTATTTCACACTCGATTAACTAAATGAATTCATATTTTAATTCAACGTTACGCAACACCGAAGCAATACCAATATCCATGCAAACCTTTAAATATCCCGTTATATAGTAAGTATGTGCGGGTATACCTAAAACACAGCGGAAGGCAACCGGCGTGCGTCCGACCCGTTTTGCCAACTTGTTCACGCGTATACTTACCGTGTGTGCGCATTCGTACAGACGTATAATATACTGGTGTGCCGATCAGATCGAGATATCAGCTGACTGGCCGAGCCGCAGTGTAAGTAGTCAGTAGTGTGTGTGCGCGCGGCTGCCTAACGTCTCCCGCGGTTCAAAGTCCGTGAAATCTCTTGCGAAAAAATGGCCGTAAACGCAGCGAAGGTGGTTCTGAGGCAGAACAAGACGGTCCTCTTCATCTGTGACATGCAGGAGAGGTTCACGAAAATCATCCACGAGTTCGACAAGATCGCCGCCAATTCGAAAAAGCTGGTACTTATAATCGATAGTTTTTTGTCTTTGACAAGTTGTTAATTTTTTTTAACACGACGAAGTTCAAGGGTCATTTTTTCGCAGATAGAGGCCTGCAAGATTCTGAATGTGCCAATGATAGTCACCGAGCAGAATCCAAAGGCACTGGGCAAGACTATACCTGAATTTGACATCTCTAAAGCTAAGGGCCCCTTTGCCAAGACTCAATTTAGCATGTACACGCCAGAGGTATGTTGTAGACTGTTAACTCTTGTGCTTAGCACAGAAGTGGTCAATGTAAATTTTATCAGTGTCAATGTTTCTAGGTTATCAAAGAGCTCTCAACACTTTGTGACAATCAGCGTCCGGAATCAGTTCTTCTCCTGGGTATAGAGTGTCATGTTTGTGTAGAAAATACTGCTATTGATCTGAGGCAAAATGGTTTTGAGGTGCACACTATTGCCGATTGCTGCTCATCCAGAACTCAAGAAGATAGATTACTTGCTTTGGAGGTAAGCTTTTTATTTTAAATTGAACGTTATGAAATTTTAGTTTTTACTTATCCAAACTACCTTGATAATTTTATCAAATATTTGTTGAGGTTTATCTTCTACACTTTAATCGAAGTGACTAAAACCTGTGTTAAATTTTATAGAGAATGAAACAAATAGGATGTCATATTGCAACTTCAGAAAATGTGATCTTCAAGCTCCTGGGAGATGCCAAACATAAAGATTTTAAGAATTTACAGGTCTTACTCAAGACTCCAACAATCAATACTGGTTTAACTGCTAAAATTTAGATCAGTTGTTGTTTTCTAAAATTGTTAAAAGTTGATTATTGTATAGATGTATAATAAATATATTTTTTATCAAAAAAATTGACAGATTTTTTAAAAAAAATAATATAAAAAAGAATTTTATTAAAATTTTAGAATAGTGGGTACATTATTTCGCATGTTGTAAAGATTAATTAATACCAGTAGATCCAAAACCTCCAGCTCCCCTCTTAGTATCGTCCAGCGATTTGACTTCTTCAAGAGTGGGGTATGCAATTTTTTCGCAGATAAACTGAGCAACTCTGTCCCCAGGTAAAACTTCAAAGTCGTTATCACTGTGGTTGAACATAACAACTCCTACCTCTCCTCTGAAATAAGAATGACAATAAAAATCTCTATTCTCAGCATGATTTCAATTTTAAATAAAATTTAAATTTAGGTAAACTATGTTACCTATAGTCAGCATCGACAACACCAGCTCCAACGTCAATGAAGTTTTTGAGTGCCAAGCCAGACCTTGGAGCCACTCTTCCATATGTGCCTTCAGGTACTGCAATTTGCAAGTCGGTTTTGACCAGCAATTTTCCTTTTGCTGGAACCGTGTATGCATAAGCACTGCAAAAAAGAAACAATACAATATACATAGTGGTATAATCTAATATACTTTTAAGATTCCAAACAATCGATAAGCGTTCGTAAATGCTGTCGTATAAAAAACTAAAAAGTTTAAATTCCATACTTTTTACAACATAATTTTTGGCATTACAAGACACTTCTAACAACGCAAATGACAAAAATAATGGAAAACTATGCCCAAATAAATGATCGAAAAAACAATAACTTACCTGCGAAGGTCGTAACCTGCGGCAAGGGGTGAGCCCTTCTGCGGGGCGTAAGCCTTGTCCGTCATCTTGACGTATCTCAGGGTGCATTCGTCGCTGGAAGGCATTTTTCACCGATAATTGAGGAACTTTTACCGAATTGAAAACGAGCGTCCAGGAAAACTAAAGAGAGTGCGTACCTATCGTTCACGCGCGCAAAGTGAGCGATAGCCGGCGATTTTGCGCGCCAAAACAATCGGAAATGGGGAGGCGGCAAGAGCAGAAGAGCTCTATGCGCGCGAGGAGGAAGTTGGAAAGGGGGATTGCGATTTGCAAAGGGTTCGCGGGTTTTTTTGAGAAAGCTGAATTGCTTATTTTATTGGTAAAAGCTTTGTTTTTGTTTTGATAATCTTGTAAATGAGTATTTTTATTTTTTAAACCCTATTGCACGTTTATGTGTTTTATCATGAATCATAAAATATTGTAATTAATAAAACTTATTAATTAATTACGATTGTAAGAAATAAAATAAAATAAATTTTTTTTTTATTAATCAATAATTATTTTTAATAAAATATAGAGTTTATTCAGTCCTATATACAGTCTTCTGAATTTTACAGTTAATACAGTCACATTATACACAATTGTTGAAAATTAATTTTGACCGTCATAAGTTATTTTACAAGTTGGTAATGCAGTCCTTAGCTCTGACATAATACGCGATTTGTCTTTGACATATGGCATTCCTCCTAATTTTAAGGATTGGAGGCCTCTAAAACAACAATAAGAATATATAAAATATAAATATATTGCTATTTACTAAATTCCTTAATGCAATATGGGACAATCATTGAGTTCTCACTGTTGTGCCATGGTAATATTTTAAAAGTCAATATTAATTATCTAATTTGTTTTTATATTAAACTTATTGTGCAATTTTGGCATGCAATGTATTAATATAAATCCCTATGTCACCTTATTGCACAAAGTTTATATATTTTTTTCTACACATACTTTAAATTTCCCAAGTGCAAAAGAGCATCATCAGTGATATTTTTGCACTCTATAACTTCAAGATCCTTCAGTGAATCTTTTACAATTGAGAGCAAAGATAGAGCTTCATTTTCAATATAAGAACATCGAACAAGTTTGATTTCTTCTATGTATTTACAGCCAGCTTAAAGACAAATCTTTTTTTAGATATTAATATATAAATACGTAAAACAAAAAATTGAAATACATACAAAAATGTGGAAATCCAATATGATGAATTGCAGAATCAGTAGCATCAACAGCTTGCAAAAAAAATTTTGTATCCACACCAGGTAATGTATTGTAATCTGGCAAGAATTCTTTTGCACCTTTAAATTTTACAGCTGCTCCATTTTTAAGAAGCCACTCTGCGCAAGCCCGATCAGGACCTACTTGCTTGACTCTTTTTTCATCAACTCTACAAATAAAAATATTAAGTATTATAATTTAATGAAGTAATTTATTACACTGGAGTTATCAAATTAAATCTTACCCATTGAATACCATGATTAACCATCTGTAGAAATATCGTGCCTTTATTTGATTTCTTCCACAATTTTGGAGAAAATGCTTGTTAACATTTAAAACAGCATTCAGCATTTTTATACAATGTATTTGTAACTTTACCAGAGTCAATGGGGGCTGGGCTGCCGGCGCGCTGAACGCAAAAGTCGCAGCTCGCAGATGCGTAGGCCGCAGAATAGAATATATCTATATATACATATGTATCATGAATATCGCTATGTGCATTGTACGCGTCGTTGCAGGCAGCAGGGGGTAAGTGAAACACTCGAAGCGTTCATGGTGGCGAAAAATAGCAATTTCCAAGGTTATTATTGCGTGTATTACTTTATATATATCGAAAATAACCTCAAAACTACATAGAAAATAAGTATTTAAATATATATAAATAGACTTTTCGGCACTTAGTTTCATGAAATAATATTATATTTATACAGCTACATATATTATATAAATGACATAATGAATTATATTTGTGATTACGCAGTTATATCATTTATTTAATAACTTCCCATTCGGACATCGGGAGTCTGGACATCACATCAGGATATAGTAAAAGTACCTCTGTTTGTAAAAGTACCCCTGTCTCAGAGATGGCGCCTACATCGTGCACATAGCGAGTGGGCCGTGACTCGTGTCAATTCGTTCGCACTGGCTGATGTTTCTGCTCCGACGACTTATAAGTAGTATACTATACACACGTACTGGCCGTGCATGTGTGCGTGAAGTCGTCGTCGTCGTCGAACAGAAACAGACAGACACGTTAGTGCGCCGAACGCGATGAGTACTCTGGGGCCTTTCGCGCGTCCCCTGCACTGACATATACATATAAGTACACTCGGCACACGAGTTTTCGCCTCCGGTGCGTCGTCGTTGTCGAATTCGGCTGCGAGGATTCGGGGCAAGAGGAGATAGGAAGAGGAAAGAGGAAGGATTGGAGAGAGTGCGAGAACGGCGAGGAGAAGAGTGTATAACAGCGCGAACAGTAGAGCAAGATGTCGGGTTTCGACGAGAACCCCTTCGGCGAGCCCAACGTCAGCAGCGATCCCTTCGCGGTGAGTGTGTCATCTGTATTTATGAGGTTTCCTTCGTCCCGGAACCTACGTGTGTTTGGGTCATTTCGTCTGTATGGGTTGCCTTTTTCTACTGGTTGGACGGGGGGTGGATATTGGAGGGATGGACAGCACAGGACACATATGCTTTCTCGCGGTCGAGATAAGGATTCGAGTGGGTCTCTGATAACAGGAGAGTGATTGTTAGAAGAGGTTAGGTTCTGTGGTTAATAGTTATATAGGTGATATTGATGCATGAGTCACAGGTTTCATCTGAATACTGCATGACTGATAAGCATGCAAAGGTGGGATTAGGTGATTAATGCAGCGGCATCATCTGCTCATTTTTCATGTTTACGTTTTCCTCTTTATGGCTTTATCAGCAAGTACTAAGATTTATGGAGCAGAGGCAGTCTCTGATTTTTAGGTAAAGGGTAGAGAATTGATTAGTGTCTGGTTTATGATGAGTGAGATTATTGGGGGGATTCGAGAAAGATGCGACAGGAAGCTATCTGTCTTGTTTGACAACAAGTTTATGTGATGTTTGCTCAGTGCATGCACATATAGAAAGATTTCTATAATACTGTTAGCCAAAGCAATTAAAATTTCTGGGATAGTATATAAAAAAGTTTTCAAGCTCCTATCACTTGTTCATTGTTTGTGATTAGTTTAATTCTGTTTATAGTTCAAAAACTAGATTGAACTGTATTTGATTGTAAAAAGTTATTGGTACAAAAGTTCATAACAATTAGAATTTGATTACTTTATATTCATTTTTATTTACTCAATATATTGCAACATTTGATTATATTTGTTAATCTTTTTATTTGTTTCTGTAATAAAGATTCTTTTTTATGTTTGTATTCAGAAAAAATTGCATGTTTCTAATGTCAAGTACAATCAATATTGATTATTCCAAAAGGGTAAATCAATCATTCAGAAACTATATTTTGTAATAAATAAGTACCCAAGAGTATCTAAAAACAATAATAGGTAATACATAAAAATAAATTTAATTTGTCACTGATAACTTTAAGCTGACTGTCATTGATTTTGTGTTCTTAAAATGTCTGATAAGCTACTTATAAATTTCTCATGCATTATTTATACTCATGTGTCATTCAGGATTAATAAAGTTTTTAATTGTCAAAAGATTTGAATTTGAAATGATAATATACCTACAAAATTTAATTTGCTTTATCATATGTTATATAAAACAACACTTGTAATGCATTATTAAAATTGTTATCTACATGGGAAATGCTAAAAATGTTATGAAAAGAATGTTCATGTAACCACATAGAATATTTCAATAACTGATAGAATTATATTAAAGTCTTACTCAATATTTACAAGAATCTTGTATAAGCAGGTTTGCAGCAACCTTAAGATAGTTATTATGATGCAAAAAACTTTCATAAACTGCAACAAATATTTTACTGGATTTTAATAAGTCATTCAAAGTTGCTTTAAAATTTCATATTGCTTTCTGTTTCACCAAAGATAATGAATAATAGATACCTTGCAAGTAACCATTCCTTTCCTGTGGATGTAATATGATACCTTGATGCAGGTTTCTGGTGTTTTTTTCATCTATAGGTAGAAGGATGCATACTCAGCTTACATATTGTAGAATAATAATTTATAAATAAAATTTTGCCTTCATGATTATGTTTAAATTTTTTGAACATGTTCTGAATTAAAAATTTTGAATTATTACTGTGCATAGTAAAATGAACAAATGTTTTACTTTATAGTGGTATTTTATTATTTTCTTGATTTTCTCAGGATCCAGCTGTACGTAAAGCAGCAAGTTCAATACCAAATAGGGGGATTGAAGACTATAACCCATTTGCGGACCAACCTGGAGGTACTGGCACACAAGTTAGAGGAGCTTCGAATCCACCTATTTATGGAGGCACAGCTGTAACACAACAGCCTGCTACGCTGCAAACATCAAGTCAGGAGGCACCACCTCCAAACTACACACGTACTCCTCAGCAACCTGCACCTCAAATGAGCAGTGGAATGGGAACATTTTCACCCACAAGTGTATGTCTTTACAATTAAATGTTATATTTATTCAAGCGGTTAAAGAGACTTAACTACAAATGAAATTTTATTTATGGCAGCAACCACCAAATGAACCATGGAAAAATGAAGCTATGAACAATACACCATACTATCGTAAGTAATATACAAAAATGACTTTAAAATTTATAAACTTGAAAGGTCTATTGTATTAAAACAAAATTTGTTTATGTAGCAAGGAGAAATAACTGGCCACCGGTACCTGAGAAGTGTTGTGTACAGCCTTGTTTTTATCAAGATATTGATGTTGAGATACAAACTGACTTTCAGAAAATCGTTCGACAACTATATTATTTATGGATGTGTAAGTCTATAAAAATAATTTGTAAATTCAAAAATTAATTTTAAAAAAGTAGAAAAATTTTATTAAATAATCATAAACGTATTTTACAGTTCACGGTTTTGTATTAGTATTAAACGTAATTGGCGGTTTTGCTATGTTATTGGCTTATGGTTACTTTACAACGTTCGGACTGGGTATTCTCTATCTCATTCTTTTCACGCCATTCTCGTTTATTTGTTGGTTCAGACCAGCATATCAAGCTTTCAAGTATGTACATTTATTATGCGCATAAGACAGTTATTTATTTAATATTTCCAAAATAAATTTAACGTCCGTTTTTTTCAGGAGTGACAGTTCCTTTAACTTTATGGTATTCTTCTTTATATTCTTTTTCCAAGTTGTAGTAACTGTTATCCAAAGTATTGGAATTCCCGGATCTGGAACATGGTAAAAACATAGAACTATTAGTAAACCTAATAAATTAAAAAAAATTAATTTTATAGTAATTTTATTATTTTTTCAGTGGGATTATTACAGCGATTGCGACATTTAAAACAACAGCAAAAGACATGTTCATGGGAATTCTTATACTTATTGTTGCAATAGGATTTATCGTTGCTGCTACTGGCGATATTGTGCTACTTTCGAAGGTAATTTTTACTAGGCATTATTTTATTTCGTTAAGCTAAACAAATAATCGTTCAGTACTTTAGCTAGGTCCCCTACTTACTTCAACGATAACACTAATCGATACCATTTTTCGTAGGTGCATCGTATCTACCGCAGCACAGGTGCCAGCGTGACCAAGGCCCAGGCGGAGTTCACCTCAACGTTCTTACGGAACGAGCACGTACAAAACGCGGCGTCGAACGTTGCGGCGACAGCCGTCCGCGCCCAGGTCAACAATATGACGCAGCCGCGCTACTAAAGTAAACTGCGAAGTTCAGGAGACACAGAGAGAAGAAACAATAATGTGGAATGAAAGAAGCTCGATTCAGGTACATACATATATACACTGAATGAGAATATCGTGATTCAGCTAAATCTTTATTACGATACTTCCAATACGATGATAAAGTGTGTGTTGATCAGCTTGAAATATTTATTTAATATAAAAGGCTCACTTTATAAATTGATATTGATTACTTGAAATATGTATGAATAAATATTTATTCGGATCGAATGAGTATTTTCTCGCACTTGCTGGAAAGTATTGAAATAAACAAGTGAATAATTTTTTTTCAGCGTAATACAATTTACTCTCAAGTGTCAAGTGCGCATTAATGAAGAATGCAAGTGCGCGTCGAAGTGAGTGTATACTTACAAGTAGAGGGGAAAAAGTATGTAGAAAGAAGCTGAGTAGACATTATGTGCGACAAGACGAGAGGGTGTATCTATATACCTAATATACTTGCTGTTACGAGAAAACGTAATGCAAGAAGTTTACGTTTTAATCAATCACTCTCATTGTGTTTATCGCGCGGTACATATATTTTATGAATTTGTAACATGTATGCTCTTTCCTCTTGACACTTTCTTGGAACTACATATATATCAAAAATGCCTACGAAATTTCGAAATCTACTTATGTTCTCTCGCGATCAAAGCTTTCAATTGTAATCATGTTTTCTCGTGTTACAACAGCATTCCATATTTTATGTTGTATATACCATAATGTTTTAAAGAAATAATATTATATAAAAAAAACGAACTTGACGCCGAATGGAATACGTGTGACACAGAATTATCCATTTTGCAGTACTATCATCACAAAAGTGCTGCAAGATCAACGGGAGTATTTAGTCTTAACGTTTGATTGTCTGGCTGTTGATTTTACAATTAAAAAATTAAATTATATAAAAATTTATCATTAATGTATGTAAATTAAAATTATGTACTCACGCAACTTTTTCGAACGTCCTCCAGGACTTATAATGGCGTCACGTTATGATAAAATTATTTGGTTATCATTTACTCTTTTTTTTTTTTTTTCTTTACAAATGTTGTACTAAGTCGTCTAAATTAAGAGTACTGAGTATCTCCGCTCCTGCAAATGTAATAATAACTATGTTTTCTAATATTGCTTTAACGTTTGTCATGTAATATATTTAAAAAATTCTTTTCTTTTGTATTCACATAAGTCGTATAAGTCATTAAAATATTTTCGAAATGTTACAAACGCTCTATTCTTTGTTATATTATTGTTCTACGCACCCTCTTGTTTATACGTGGCGATTGAGTCAGTTGGGAATCTGCAACTGTCGTTTCCTATACCGTTGGTCAAGTTGATCAATTGCGTGGAGAAAATTGCGTCCATTATTAATACTTCTGATCTGTACATGAGTTTAGCGTGTCCTTCCGCCAATCTAATATCAAAATTAGCTATTATCAAAAATTACTATCTTTAATTTTATAGTTAATGAAAATCTACTTTAAACGAATAAGTAAATCAGTGTTATATTTAATTGTTTCAAAGCCTGGTTGTTAATATATTTTTAATGCTCCTAATATTATAAATTAATTTTTCTTTTTTACAAAAGAAACATATAAAATGCATAGAAATCGAATGTATTTATATGTATATTGCGAGATTATATATATCATCTCGTTTATAATACAATATATTAAGATAATAAAACGTTTGATTCTCTTTTTAACCACAAGTTTCAATGTATCCAAACCTGACTAAGCTGTCCATCAGCCGAACAGTCGTACGTTCTTCTCGCCTGTCGGGTCTGTGTCTATGATACATATACGTCGCGCATAGAACTCGCTCCGCCTCTTTTGACATCTTCGGTTTCAAATTGTGTATATGGGCAAAGTATTCCCGTAGAGTTTTCTCATCCCATAGACCATCCGTTTTTATGATACTTATACCGCCCGTAGCGTTTCTATATAAAATCATGCAAAGCAGTTGCAAATATGTTTTATATTTTTTCCTAAATCAAACAGATCTTACATTTCAGCGCTATCTGTAGCAGAAGTATTCATATTTAATAGTTCCCTCCGCATGCTCTCGGTCACCGAGTAGTTCGTAGCGTTTTTCATAGTCCTGAAGCACAAATTCATTTAAAAATAGTATAAAATACTAAAATACTTTAAAAGTTGAAATTGGCATAAATAATTATATAGAATATTTAGTTGATGAATTTTTCATATAATTGATCTGTATTGAAACGGAACTTGAATAAGTATACGTAAGCCTCGAAAATTACAAATTGAAGCAAAATTGGAAAAGTATCATTATTCTCATTCAAATTGTTAAAACACTGTGCAACATAATACGTTTATATACAATATTCGAAAGGCATTTCAGCACGTATCATCAACGGAAAGTTGATTAACTATTAATGTAATTATTTATTACAGCTAAATTGCAAATTAACTTTTGCCGGTACCTATTTAGCCATAACATCGGAACATCCTCAATTCATTTTTCTACGTACACTACCCACCACACATCGTCAAACTTACAGTTGACTCTGACATTCGTCAACGAACATCGCGTTCTGCAATATATGATTCGACACTAGTTCGTCCCACTGTGGATCATGTTTGTCCCTCAGAAACAAAATCAGATCGAACCTTGACAGCAGAGGGCCCCCAAGTCTCATTCGCACTTCCTCGCCGTCGACGAACCTGCCGCCGACGGGGTTGATCGCCGCGACTACCGTGCACCGAGAGTTTAATGTGCTGACGAGGCCGGCCTTGGCAATGGATATCGTCTGCTGCTCCATCGCTTCGTGGATCGAGGCCATGTCATTGTTGCTCATCGTCGTCAGCTCGTCGATGCAGCAGACACCACCGTTGGCTGAGACCAAAGCACCGGCCTCCAGGTGCCAGCCATCTGAGTCCTAAAAATGTTTAAAAATTTAGTTTTATAGGCATTCTTTGGATAGCTGAGGTTGTAGTGTATATACTTTGATAGCCGCAGCTGTGAGACCAGCAGCGGTGGTGCCGACGCCCGTTGTCATGATGGAACGAGCTGCTAGACGAGCAGCTGCTCGGAGTATCTGTGATTTACCGGTACCGGGGTCGCCACATAGCAGTAAATGTGGATCGCCTCTTACTCTTGTTCCTATAGTTGATGAATGTAAATCAGTTATATATATTGAATATGTTCATTCTAAAAATGGGCATTGTACCTGATTTATTTGTTTTTGTGACTCCACCAGCCAATATCACTGCAAGCGCCAATTTCATACTGTACATGCCATACAACTAAGAGAAGATTAAAAGATGTAAAAACTCATGATTTTTCTTCAAATTATAGAAATATATACCTGTGGGCATATTGATGCAAGAATATTATCTCTGCCATCCAAAGGCTTTTCTTCATAGTTTTTCCAATAATTACGAAAAATTTTCATTATCTCTTCCCTGCAAAAATCTGATTCTGTAACTTTTCTTCTTATCAATAAACTATTTGCTAACATAAATGTTGTAGCCGTAGCACGTTGGCCCTCAGCAATGTTACCCCACTTCCTTACTAGATAACCACTGTTAGATAGAATTGATTAATTTTATTGTCTTTTTGTTATTTATCATAAAAACCTTTAAAATATTTCATACCTAATGTTTACATGATCTCCTGATGTGCATTTGTCAACTAAATCTTCAAGTAACACAACTTGTAAAGCAGATGTCATTGATGTATTAGCACCTTGAGATTTATCCTGCAAAAAAATATCATGTATAACAAAAAGTAAAATAATTTAAACTAATAAATTTACTTGTATTTTAATTTCTTGATAATCTGCACATTCTTGTTCTTGGACTGAAGCCTCAGGGTGAAGGGATTTTTTCTTACATGCCTCACATTCTCTGACATCTGGAACCTTACTTCTTTCCCAGTCAAGCTAAAAATAAAGTTTTATGATATTATAAAATATATGCTTCAATACAGGGAAATTATTTTTTACTTGCAGTATTTATATACCTTAACAACAGTGACATGTTTGCACTTTCTACACAGCAAATGTTTAGCGATAATTGAGACTGATGGTTGAGAAATACGAACTACAAAACCTGCTGTAGAGACCATTTCTCCAATATCAGATTGCTCAATGTTCTCAGGGATTCCGTGTATTCTTGTTCGTATCTATAAGAGATATAATTATAATTAATAATAAAGATATTATTTAGATATCATTATTTAGAAAATAAATACCCACTTTCTTCTTTATTAGTAGACCCTCTTTAACTAGTTCTTCTTGAGCTTCAATAGCTGAAGCATCACATAGAGGCAAATGTTGTCTAGGGCGTTTTAAGATTTTATATGCTTTTTCTGCATGAGCTTCAAATAACACAATAAAACTGACAAAAATAATTGCCAAATATTTAGGATTTAATTAAAAAAAATCTAGATATTAAAAAGTTATAAAAAGATTTATCTTACTCAACGTAGATGGGAAAGATTTTAAATTCATCAGGATCTTTGAGAATTTCTAAAAGCTCTTCAGCGTGATTTTCAAGAAAATATTCTTTGAGCATTTTTTATGAGGATGAATAAAATCAAACATTTATTAAAAAAACACTGTTGATTTTCAAAACGTAAACAAGTAGTTGGCCGGCAGTTTAAATCCTTACATAACCTCACGTGCTGTATTAATTCATTTTTATTATTATTTAAAAATTTGTAACTGAAAGAATTAATTTTTTACATTTCTACAATTATTATTTTGCATGTTTTGAAATGGACATTGTACTTCTTTCAAAAAACCTTGATTAAATGTTTGTGATAGCAGCAAGATCAACAGTCTTATATAAACAACGAATAAGTCAATTGCAATATAGTTTATAACGTAAAAACTTATAGTATATACTATCTTGTTATAGTTTATCTAAGTTGTATATAAATAGGTACATTCTGTTCTTCAAACGTTTAAACTCCACTTTATTGAACAAACGAGCCCACAGTCCCACGTTTCGCTTTTTTTACGAACAAATACAGCCGTGCAGACTGAACATTTGAATGTTGACTGCTGGTTGGCCGACTTTCTATCACGTCATTTATCAGGTGGTCGTCGCAAGTGGGAGAATGGGAACACAAATATATAACCTAATGCTCAGTGGTTTCTGTAAACAGCCATCAGCATATCAATATCAGTGCGTCTTCGTCACTTTTTTATGAAAAAAGCTGAACTCTGATGCTTTATGATCACTACTGCGGGTCGTTGTGATACCGTTTCATTTCTTGAAAAATGGAAGACGTTCCGCTTAACAAAATTATTGATGTTTCGTGGCGTTTCGGAGGTATTTATTTATGTAAACACTGTATTTGATTGATAAGTAAAGTTATAGATTTCTTTTTGTCAACATTTTGTTTTGTAATTTTCAAAATTCAATAAAAACAATTTACTTTTACTTTTTGTTTGATATTATTGATATGTTAGTAAATATATACTTGTATACTAATAAGTTTTGTTACATTTAATTTCAATAGTACTTTTAGAACAAGTAGATTTTGCAAGAAATATTAATAAAAATAGGAAGGTTGTAATTGTGATATTAAATACGTTTGAAAAATATTTATTATAGTAATGAATACAGACAATAGTATTTTTTAAAACAATAAATAAAACATGTTACAATCAAACAGATACATAATAAAAATTAATTAAAATAATTATGCACTAGTAACTTATTCCTTATGCGTGATTCCAGTGACAGTTGCGAGCAGTGGAACTGACGAAGTTGGAAAAAATTTCTTACAACTGAAGATTCTGTATGATGAGGATGGCAAAATGAAATCTATTTTTACAGAGATGAACTTAAATCAATTTTATAAATTTCTACATGACTTAGAGAAGGCAAAAAGTAACTTAGATATTTTAATGTAACAATAATTGTTAAAAGTAATATACATAAAGTTGTTAAATATTTTTTAATATAATTGTAAATAACAAAAAAGTTTATATATTATAATATTATATATCTATTTTATTAATTGAATAGATTTCAAAAAGCAAAATAAATGACAAAAATATCTTTCTTCTTTCTGTCATTACCTACTCTAATCAGTCCTTTCTAACATCTCAACTGGATATTCAATCCACCAACTTGGCTCGCAATCATTGGTAATTCAACTGAGCTATCACAGACTTATGTACATTATTCGTAATTTAGAAAAACTTTACATATTTAATACTTATAATTTCTATGAATATAAAAAAGTTATTTAAATAAGTTTTTCAATATTATCGTATAAAATCGGTAAAAATATTTCCTAAACAAAGTTTACGAACTTAAGTGACCTATTTTATAAAAAGCGTTATTTATTTCGTAAAAATCTAATTGTTATCTATCATATTTCACGAGTAGTGGCATTCTTTTGGCAGTTTCATCTTTCAAAAATATTGTAGTTGACCTTAAACACATTTCTGGCTGATCTTGATAATTTCATTAACTCAGATGATTATTTTCCATTAATAAATATTGTTCTTGCCCTAAAATAAAAATTATTAATTATTTATTATTTACAGTCATATATATATCTATTTTATTTAACATTTCAAATAGATTACATAAGTAAAAAAAGCATACAACATTTAACTAATGCAATGTAATAACAAAGTTACTTTCAAGCACAATACTTACTTATATAGAAGTTTATTAGATAGTGAGAAAAAAATAGTTCAACAACAAATACTAAGCAACCTGTTAAAACATTATTTATTTGAACATAGGTTTTTAGATATACGTATTTTTCTATCAAGATTGCTAAAAAAAATTGTATTTTTATTCATTACATTGTCAAAAAAGTTTTTTTCATTTAAATTGACACATGCAAAAGCAGATTGAGAAGGAATACGATGGACGAACAGCGAGTACAAAACTGATTAAAGATTTTTATTATTTCTTTTTAACATAGTTGTATATATATAATTTTACATTTGGTAATGGCGCTTGTCTCTCGCTTTTATTGTCGTCCATTAGTATTTTAATAAGCACCACCGCGTAAGAGATATTCGGCCAAAAATATCGACAAGCTCTTTTTCCGTAACAATAATGTCTTCATTAACAATACAACATTCACATTCTATCATTAATTTTCACGTAGTTCATATATAGAGGTCAGGTTTTATTTTTTAAAACCGAGTTCGTACAAAATTTTCAATATATAAATATAAAACAAAGCTATATGATTTCTCAACTAAGAACGAAAAATTATCGAAGCCTATGTCTAATCGATAATATTAAGATTATGTGTCATATTTGCCATCGATATTTTTTGTGTAAGACAATGTAAAACTATTGAGCATTTGTATTGAGTATAAAAGGAAATATAAAATACTATTGTACACGTTATACACAGATTAGGCGTTTGCTTTGGCATTTGTGTCAATTTGTAAGAGAATGCTGCTGTGCAATTAATACTGATGGCTGTACAATACTCATGGTACGTGAAATGAAAAAACAAAGAAGTTTAAGTAGTGCAATTTAAAATGTATCTGTTAGTAAGCAAAGTTTTTTCCTTGGTCATAGGAATCATACAGTTTGGAAAGTCATGCATATTTTATTTTTATTAACTAAAAAATATCTGGAAGACGTCATCGTTTTAAATACAATATATGAGAAGATATTGTTATCGTGAACAGTAAAAAAAACGAGTATTTCTTATGATAAAGATTGAACATCTCATAACTAAAATATGTTGGGGAATTGAATAAATAATCAAGAAACCTTCTCAATCATTAATAACTTGAAAATTTTAATCTTTCATTGCAATGAGGTTCAATCAATAACAGATACATTTTTTAGCACATACAAAAGTGAAAAACTAAAAAAAAAACTATACGCACAAAACATAATAAAGCGTTTACATTTTAGAAAAGGCAGGACATTCGGCATTAAGGACATTAAGATTTTAGTCTTTTTCGTTAGCATAATGAAGTAAGCATTAATATATTTTTTTTTCAGTCCATATACTAACTAAAGACGATTTTTAATATTCGCGAGATGAAACTATATTGATTTTAAAAATTTTCTATTATTTTTAGTATTTTGATAACTATTTTACCGACACTTTCATTTTCGTTTTTTGTTTAATATGTATAGAATTACAACTAATCTGTAGTAGTTGCTGATGTTTTTAACGATAAATTATACTTAATCATGCAATTTTTGTTGCTACGTGTACGAGAATCGTTTAAACACGTAATTTTAAGTAACACACTTTCTAGTAAATCTAATTGTTACCTATAGAAACGTTTGTAATATTTTATAAATTAGCCAATGACTACAGACCTTTCATAATACTACAATAACTTCAAAGTAAAAATCAAAGTGTCGGTAAAATAGATAAGAACTTAGTTCTGGTTTATCAAAATTATCGGCACTTCAATTCTCGTTAAGTTCACACACGATTCAGACAATTAATTATAACTAATTTATAATTTTTTTAGTAGTTTTTTAAATTACTTATCATTAGTACTAGTAACTACAATAATAATTCCCCCTTACACAAACACTTTTTCTACAAAATAAAAAAAAAACTCTCAGTTCTAAGTAATTGCTCATTCGAGTCAAAATAAGATCATCAACCGACCACAGATTCATTGTTAATGAGAGAGTAATTAATGTTTCGGTAAAACAGGTGTATCAGAATCCCTTTCTTTTCCAGCTACACGTGCTTCCCACCCCAGTATCTTAATAATCGTATAAGAAACAAAGGAATAAAAGACAACAACAATAATAGTAATAATAATAATGTAGAGAATAATAATAAAAAAAGTAGAGAGATATATAGTGTTTGGTCAGTCAAAATTCGTGCATCTGTATGTACAGGTTCGAGCAGGCGCTCGTTTGAAAGAAGTTAGTCATGTGAAAGCCCGGGTGCTTGGGGGTGCGTAGTATGGCATTATGCAGTTGCTGTTTTTTTTTGCGCCTGTTCGGCACGAAGAGCGGACTTGCTACTTCACCCCTCTGATTGTTGGGCTCCAGCAGCGCTAGAGCCTTGTTGTTATGATGATTGTTGTACTTGTCGTCGACATTGTTGTTATTGTGATGGTTGACATTGTTCTGCATCATTTTGATAGGTTTGCCATTAGGTACAGGACCATTTTGCTGCTGCTGTTCGCGTGGCTCCTCGAGCGGCGAGGCCGACCTGGACTCAGAGTCCGAGTCGAGGTTGAGGAGAGCCTTTTGGCCTCGCAAAGCTTTGGATCGGATGGATTCCAGCACCGGGAGAATGGCGCCGAGGAGAGGCCGTCGAGATGGCTCGCCCGCCCAGCACTGCTCCATCAGGTTCCAGCACTCATCATCGAAGATTATCAGACGTTCTGGCCTGATACCTGCGTAAAATTAATGATTTGCACATGAATATTGGAAATGAACGAGTTTTGTTGCACATACAAATTATAAAAGTAATAATATTACTCGCTCGTACGTGACGAAAAGATTCTTTTGACTACAATTTTTTTTTATGTTAGCTATAATAATTATTTCTGATATATTGTGAAAGGACTGTATAGAATTCTATTCTATGCATTATACACAATATCAAAATAATTCACTTTATTTGCTTATCTCTTTACCTTTTCTGACGCTGGTCCATAACTGCTCCTTATTATGAAACTGCTCGAAAGCGTATGGCAGTCTGACGTGTCCAGCACAAATATACCAAAATAAAATTCCAAAAGCATAAACATCGACGCTACTGTCGTAATGGCCAGACAAGAGCTCGGGTGCCATGTGCACGGGCGTGCCGACTATGCTTCCCGACATCATCGCCTCGGTTATACAGAATCCTAAATCTGTCAGCTTCGCTCGGTTTTCCGTGTCTAATAACACGTTTTTTAGTTTTATGTCCCTGTGAACGAGGCCCTGAAAAATACGATTTTTAATTATTATATTTATTTTAAAGGTTATAGCGTCGTGTTTTATATAGTTTTAGTGAAAAAATATTACTTTCTATATAACTAACTATAGATAATAATTTCTATATAGATAACTATCTATATTTACGGTTGTAAAATCTTATACATTTATTTAAAAAATCCTGTATATGCCCATATCAAACTCATTAGAGTAAACAAATTCACATTTTAATTGAAATATTTCATTATTTCAGCATGACAAAAGATGTCATCAAACCTATCAAAATTATCAACTTTAAATTCACGAAATGAAAAAAAAAACCCACCTGCGAATGAAGGTACCGAATCCCCTCGAGCACATCGATCGCGATCTGTATTCTCTCGAGCCAGCTCAGTCCTGATCTGATCCCGCAGTACAGATCCCGGCTCATCCTATCCGTGATGAGCAGTACCGCAGCCCCCATGCCGTATGCACCCCCGTACGTGTGATCGATCACGGATCCTCTTAGCTTGACGATGCGTTTGTGATCGGGTATCGATCGCGTGTAATAAAACTCCATGGCGAGGTCGTTCCAGTGCTTCTCGTCGGGTGGCACGACGGACTTGACGGCGCAGGGTCCGGGCGCGCCGCCCCAGCCGTCGCAGGCGAACACCACGCCGTACTGTCCACGACCTATCTCCTTGCCCTGATGCGGGATACCGAATCTCACCTACAAGTCAAATGAAACATTATTGTTTTGTCTTGCCTGCTGAATGGTAGGTACACTGATATGTGTGTACACGGAGATATAGTAGTATATGTGTGGCAGCGTACTACATGCTTCTAGAAGATTATTTAAGGTACCGAAGGAGATTAAGCCGAGTCACGATTAAGGTAGTGCAACGTATTGCGAGGGGTGACTTGTATACGTACGAACTATGCTGATAAAGAGTATATGAAAGAAGACTTATAAACGTTTCTCAAATTTCCAGACTTTAAGCGGGCTAATCAAATGTTTTTGCGCTAAGTAAACACTCTCTATTCGTTCCTATCAATCGTCTCCTGCCATATCGTAAATCATAATTATTTCTTAATCCGCTTCTTTTTAAGTGCAAAAAAAACACGATAGCGCGCGATAAAAGTTATCGAATTATACGCTAATTTAAACTTTTTATCGGCTACATTTTATCCTAATTTTTAATATCGTGTCAAAATACGTGCTTCCGGTCGAAGGTCAAACGCGCATGCAAAAATATTTCGTCAGGTTTCAGCTATGATATAATCCAATAACTTCAAAGTCCGTATACAACTTCTAAAATATGAAATTTCAGCTTCCTAAACCTCCTATATATGCACTCCTTCTCGCCTTACGTTCTCTCATCTCAAAAAATAGCAGTAATCGGAATCAGTTACGCAATCGAGTATCTCTCGTCTCCCCTCACCATATCGCTCATGGACGTTGACTCGAGAGCTAGTTTGGCGAGTCTCGGCGCGTGGTACTTCCTGATGGCTATCCTCTGCTCCTCTGTCCTCTCCAGCTTGCCCGAATAATGATTCTCCAACGAGCGTAAAGCGGACTGGAATGTGTCGTGGGACGCTTTCACCTTGTCCCGGAACTGCATGGATATTGTGCGCGCGAGACGCGCTGCGCTTAGAGAGTTTAAGACGTCGATAGTGACTTTCCGCCTCCAGGCTGCGTTGAGGATAGGCGTGGGAGCCCAAGGTAGAGGCATGGATTTTAACAGCTGGCGCATACGCTCGAGGAAGGAGTGAACAAGCGAGGGCGAGGAGTTGTGCAGCTCAACGTTGTAGGCCGCTGAGAGGATTTGTTTTAAAGCGTCGCTGGCTGCAGAAATATTAGTCAAGAAAAAAAATTATATACATTTATTTAAATTCATGTTAATTAACGTTTTTTTTCATATAAAAGTGCTTAGAATTTTTAATATCAAGTATATTAACCATGGTAATAAATTTGTATAAGTAAATAAATACCTGTTAAACTGGTATCATGCTCGTAGCTTTTCTCCAAGCTCAGCAGGCACCTCTGCAGAGTGCCCACGAACGTATCCCTGAGACAATTGACCGAATTCACGAGCTGTTTAGCCACTCTTTCGCCCAACCTTGTTAGCACTAGCCTCTGAACTTCAGTCGTGGCCGCCCTGACGGTGGCCGACCACTCGACTCGCTCCCCGTCCGCGAGGGGAATGTTCTGGTAGACATTCACGTTATCCGGCGCCTGAACTATCTCGTCCTTCATCTCCTGTATGGTTTCGTGTATGAGTTCCGTGAGTTCTTCCTGCTTCGCGTTTACGACTTTCATCAGGTTGGAGTAGAGTTCGGTTTCCTTCTGCTGAGCGTACTGTATTCGCTTGGGTGTTATTTGAATCTCGCGTGCCATATCGAAGGCACTGAGAATGAATTTTCGTAGGCTCGTCGTGTGCACGTCGTTGAGCTCGTTGCTCACGTTCACGAGATAAGCTTGAAGGCATCTTCGTACGAAGTATAGTATTCGGTCTATGTAATGAAAATACAAAAAGGCTTGCTAGATGAATCACAAGAAAGAAGTGCATGATTGTAAATGTCGATAAAGATATGTGGATAAAGAATTTTTTACCAAGTTTTGTGACGTCTAATAAATCACTGCTATGAGAAAACTGTCCGTTCGCGAACCACGAGTTTTGATCCACATCCACCGTCTCGCCCATGAAACCTAAATCGGTGAGCTGATCGAGCCATGTTATACCGAGAGAATTAATTTTGTCCAGGTTCAACCCTTCGTCGCATTCCTTAACTGAGTCAAGTCTTCCCGATGACTTTAGGGAGTCATCCTGCGTCGAGCTCGACATCAGCGAGTCATCTTTTGCGGAACTCGTGGACTCGCTCGAATCGACGACTCTGCTCTGTTGTCTGCGCTGCTCCGATTTCGTCAGTTCGCTACCGTCGAAGCTGTCGAATGTTATGTGAGATAAGGAGGAGACAAACAGGATTGGATTGTACGGATAGGTTTCCTTTAGATTTCGCAGCTCTTCCATGTTCTCGTTTGATAGCGGCTGGTCGCCCAAGGCGTAGAGAAAGACTGGTATAACTTTGAACACACCTTTGGCAAGTATTTGAACTGCACCTAAAATTGACAATTTAATAAAATATGGATTTTTATTGAATGTTAAATACAATTTGTTCATTTTAAAAGATCTCAATTTTTGTTAAAGATAAATATTTTATCTTGTGATAAATGAATATGAACAGGGTCATATATCACTTCACTTATTATTCAGGGCAGTATAGTTAATTTACTTAACCTAAATAAATGCTGAAAGTACATATTTCGAAGTATATACAGATAAGATTCAGAATATATTAATTTTGACTTATATAACTAAAAGTATATATAAAATCAAAATTATATTCTGACAAGTGGATGATTGGTTGATGATTATACCATGACTTCAAAATATAAAAGAATCTCATGAATTACCAACCTGTGTCTGGTACAACAAATATTTGGACACCATCTTTTAGATTTGGCTGGTTTAATTTCACTTCAAGCACTGTGGGACAGTTGGGATCTACACTCCCTGATTCTATCAAGTCTTCTACTGGAAGTGTGGTCCATGGTTTTTCACTTGCTTGCAAATTGTCTACAACTTCATATTCCAAGCCTAAAGTGAGATTTACATGATTTGTGGATCCACATCCAATTCTTATCCATCGCCATTGACCAGAACATATTGGAAGAACTTCAGTGGAGACTATGTGATTAACAAGAGATGCTTTTGCTCTGCTATTCTGACCAAAAACAACTAATGCGGGACAATTTTCTAGTAAATGTGTGATTTTGTCAAAAGTCAATGTGGGCAGTAATTCATCAAAGATATTTTCTGTAATAAAAAAAGATGATATTTGGTAAGTCTGCAATTGATAATCTAAAGTAGGTACTAGTAAACATCAAATGAAATTCAGTAAAATTAGTGAATGAGATTGCATCAGAGAAAAATAAACTAAACATTATTAAAGAAAATATTTAAAAGATTTTTTACAAGAAAAATATGTTAATTAGAATGTATAATATATCAATTATTAAGACTAATATGTTGTTGTATCTCTTGAAGATACAATTATAAAAAAGAGCATAAAATAGTTTTAGTAAATTCAACTAAAAATTTAAATAATTTTTATTGAATGTCAACCCTTAATAACAGAAAAAATGTAAAATATAAGGAATTTATCTGAACTCATATATAATCATTATCAAAGTCTAATAATAGTTTTAAGACAAGTGTGTGCTCAATTGAGACCTACGTCTTTGACAAGACTTTCCCCCCAGTAAAATATTCCACTGAACCAATGAGTCTGTTATGATTTATCTGTGCATCAAGGATAATAATTATTTGTTAATCCTGACTTTATTGATGACTTACCTTCAGGAAAAAAATTCTCAAGATTTATCACTTCCAGAACCCGTTGAGTCTCCTTAAAAATGTGTCTCAACTGATTCCGATTCCGGTTGTATCTCCTGAATTCTTGCGGTAATTTGCTTACCATTTTAACTGTCTGCTATGATAAGGAGATATGCCAAGTGTTTTTCATAACCTGAAACAAACAATACCATATTGAATACATTGTAAAATTAAATGTGTTTGTTTTCACATTCAAGAAGCAATTAATATAAATCAATGGAAATGAATTTTAAATGCAAATCGGCAAAAGTATTATAATCTTCAAATATACTTTTATCAGTGTTACTTTTTGTTTTCCTTTTGCATTGAGATAGTCTATAACTTATAAATGTTTAAGTGATATTAAAATCTTACATCATTAATAAGTTTACAGTGAAATATTAAACAACTGATTAAAATTAGCTATTTGGTTCTAAATAAGAATACTGCAAAGTGTAACTAAATTTCAAACATACATTCCTAATGAACAAATTAAAAAGACTTCAATTCAAGCCCAACTAATTAACAATGCATGAAACATCAATAAAGATTAGTTTTGTATGATATCATGAGCTATTTTTATCATTTTAAATATCGCAAGAAACACTGTCTATGTATAAATAAAATACTGAGGTTATGCAAAGTCCCCTGATATAAATCCTGATATTCCAATGTGAGACTTTTTGCCTCAAGAATTAGATTACCACAATCGTTTTGACTGCAGATTAAGAATCTAATGACAACACTTATTCCATCCCGTTGATAAAGGCAAAACTTTAGTCCATAAGCAATATGCTAACTAGCCGTAAGAGGAAACCCCAGATTCACAGAGTCCAGCAGACTCATCTCCCTTCCCGGTATCACTATATCCACAGCAGACTTACATCATCCTTCCCATCCACACTAAAATACTGATGCAAGCCACCCAGACCATTGTACACTAAAAAACATTGGCAGAAAAGCACTCACCGCAGGATGCACCATCCAGGAATGATGTTGGTGTTATTTGCACCTCTGTCGAAGGCAAGCCTGGGCCTCCAGCAGCAGTAGCTGCAGCAGCCTCCTTTCCATTTACCGCACGGCCCAGCGAGCGAGAAGGAATCCAATCTAGGCTGTAAAAGTGTAGCCGCCGATAAGAAGAAAAAACGCACGCGAGACGACGGCAACTGGCGCTCGCGTAATATATACTATATGACGAGCGCGGAGAAAAAAAACACAACTATCCGTCGTCCGCTCTTGCGCTGCTCCAGAGCGACACTGCACCGTCAATGCAAGGCGCCGGTTGTCTTTCCTCCAAGCCTCTTATCTAGCATACTTACTTACGCTCCTGATTATACTCGCTTGCCCCTATGTGTCTGTATGCGTATATCTGCACGTTATATATATAATCGTGCGTCTTCGAACTTGTCTAACCTCAACTCTCAAAGCTACAAGATATCGCTGTATTGTCGTTATACTTGACTACTTAATTGTTATGCTCGCAGACTTCCGAGATTCGAATGTAGTCGAAGTCACTAGAGTTCTATAGAGAGAGTTATTCGTGGAGTACACAAGCCGCGAGTAGAGCTGTATACATATACACGCTACTTCGCACGACAACAGTGGCACACTGTATCTGTTTACGCATCTCTTGACTGCGATGGAACTTCTCTCCCCATCTTCTTAGCCGCTTTTATCGTGAAATACGGTTGAAAAGAGTGTACAAATACCTAGCATGTACGTATGCGTGCGAGCTTGCAGTGTTGACTTTGGCACTGTCGGCTGTCTTCCTAAAATGTGCGTATGTTGCTGTTTTGTTATCTTGTCAGCTGATTGGCGGATGCGCGCGCCTGTGAGCGGGTGATTTCACGAAGGATGGTTATAGTATATATCTATATAGGTATGCTTATTCACGCAGGTTTCGGGGAATCCTTGCGACTAACAAGGAGAGTATCTCAAATCCGGATCACGGATTTTGTTCAAACTTTGGGATTTGTTTTTAGATGCCAAAATATGAAGAAAGCTGCAATATTAGAC
>JAPYZO010001840.1:0-16474 GCA_030522905.1 Torymus flavipes
AGAAAAACTCTCATAACGCGAGCCGCGATAACAAGACAATCTCTCTACAGCGCTCCGAACGTCTCATCTCCATTCTTCCGTCTCGGCGAGCTTTCCATTTCTTTCTTTTGCACCCCGAAGAAAAGCGCAGATGAATGAAAGCTCCCTCGCGCTCCACGCGCACGCTGCACGTGCTTCATTGACAGTCTGCGCTTTCGCGCCACGCCGGTAGGTACTATATGCATATATATATACGCGCGCTCGGCACTTGTAGCGTACGCGCGGCGGCGCGCTACTCAAAAAGTTCACCAATTAGAAAAATTCCCTCATCCTCACCCTCTCTCGTGAAGAGATCGTTGTTCTATGCTGCGGCGACGGCGGGCACGAAATTCAAGTGGGCGACTTAAGGCGGCTCGAGTCGCTGTACAGTCGTTATGAACTTTTTTAATAAACTAACAATAATAAAGTGAGAAAAGTTCAAGAGGCGGTTGCAGCTGTAAACTGGGGATAGGGGTAACAAAGGAGCTATTGTTTATTGGTTTGAAGATAGTACGGTTAAAGTTTAGAGGGGACTTCACTTTAAGGTTTTGGCGATCTCTAAAACATATATTATAAGCTTTATTAAAAATATTTTTTAGACTATGTTTCACAGATGATATTAGATGTGGGTATGTATGCGCGCGTGCACGCCGTTAGTGCACGAATGCCAGCTTTATATACTTTTTATTGAGCTGTTAGAATAATTTATAACAATATAATGCAACGAAGAAGATTTCTATGATATATTATGCACGCAGATAATCCTGCACGACGCGAGCACGACCTTATAAATTAACTTAGAATACAGAGCGGAATTAGCACGTTTACTCGCTAATATTAAGCCGCAAGAAAAACGAAGAAAAAACTAACCACGACTAGGTAATCAGTTCCACAAAGCCGCCGGAATCTCAGTTCCTTGAAAACAGCCGAAACTGCGTTCATGAAGCCTTCCCCCCCGGTGGTCGGGAATCTACGCCGCCCGATTGCGGTATAGCGAGCTCTACAGGGAGATGCTCTGCGTTTACCGTCGACGGGGACGTTAATTCACACGAAGCTGCGCGATATACCTCGTGTTTACGAGCCGCCGCCGCCGCCTAATCCTATATATTTTATTATTTTTAACGAGTTAAATGGCTTATACGCGCGGAAGCCGAGGGCCTCGTGTTCGTTGCGCTGTGTAGATACGGCATTGCCCTCTCTGATGAATCAGCCGGTTAGGAATTCTTTTTCTTGGCGGCCGCGTTGTCAACGATGCCGCCGAGAGAGGCGCTCAACCTTGTGCTTACACACATATGTGTGTGTATGCGCGCCTGATGTGTGTTACAAAGAGATCTGCGGAAAGGTGCAAATACGCTCGTTTCCGTTTTTTTCCCTTTCTCGTGGATTTTTGAATCTCGAGTCACGCACATGCGCGCCACTCATGGGAGGAGAGTTTGCAGATTGTATTATATCGATGGAGCCGTAGAGTATAAAAAGCGATACAACTTTTTTTTTCATTCCGCAAATGCTGCCGGGAGTTTCGCGCAGCATTGTTGATTTTTAAATAGAGTTTTACGATAGAAATATGTGGCTCATGGAGTTTTTGGTACACCTACAGCGAATCTATTTTTTTCAATTTTTTTAAAACGCTCATATCAAAGGTAAAATAATCCAGTTGACTTTTTTTGCAGGAGGACGAGGGGGAGAGAGAGAGAGAGGGGTGAAAACACAGAAAAATTCTAAAACGATATAAAGTCACTGAAATTAACGATAAATGCGAGTTTTAAATTGTAGTACGAAATTTTAATAAAAACTTTGCAATGTTGCGCAATTGCTGGCCTTTCCATATTGCCCATAATGCAATAGCAGTAATATTTGTATTTTATGAATTTTCAATATTTCTGAGTTTATATTATTTTATCAAAGTCGAATAGCTTTTGCCAATGTTTGCATTTCCTACAATTAATAATCTCGGTTAAATATGATATCTGCGATCGCTACGATCCGAAAATTAATCATAAATGAGAGAAATAGTTTCTCCTCTGCTAAGACAAATTAATAAACCGTTTTTTAATAAATATTTTTCAAACGTTTTTTTTTTCATTTAAAAATTTTTCCTTATAGTATAGGTAAAAGTGAAAAAAGTTTCAACGTGGAAAGATACGTGTTTAAGACAAATTCTGATAATATTAACTTCTTTTATGAGAAAAATGATAAAACTTTGTTGGCTTTCCTCCATATACTCGTTCAGTGCGTCTATACAGCCATTCCCAGACAATCAGCCGGGCGTGTAATATACACCGGGGTATACCGTCATATTCTCGACACACGAATTTCCGCCGTTCGTTTCGATGTCACGGCAGGCCGATTAGAAAGAAACGCTCCCCGCGTCCGGCGCGTTGTCATCAATTTTCTTTTCTTTCTCTTTTTTTATTCGCAACGTATAGACCTGCGATACGGCAATAAATCAGACTAGCTGCAAGTGCGCGCGCCTAGCGCGGTAATATCTGCGCACGCGACAATGCCCTCGGCTTCCCTTCTTCCTCGCGCTCGCCGAGTTTAAAAGCCCGAGGAACTATCCTCGCTGGCTGTGTGTGTACGTTCGCGTCTGAAAACCGGATTGCCACGCGGTCACGATGTTATCCAGGTGTGCAGCCTTTACAAATACACTCTCTCGCGGGGCGCTCGGCTCTGCGTCTACAGCCCTGCTGCTTCGTCGCCGCTCTTTCAGTGTGTGCGAGTGCTGCACCTACAATAAACGGACGGCGACCCCGCACGGCTCGCTCTCTCTCTCCCTCTCCTCCTCCTTCTTCGTTGTTCTTTCTTCGCTCTCGTGAGTTCCCCTCGCGCGCCTTCTGCCGCGCTTCTCAGTTTGCTCGTTTGCCCTTCCTTTTGCTCCCCTCTCTTCCTTCGTCTTTTATCGGTTTCCTCACGAAAGACCGAGCATTTTTCTCGAAATACAGAATTAAGGAACATATTCGTATTCCGGTACGGGGGAAAGGGGGAGGGGCGAGGGGCTTGTACAGATTATAAACTAAAAAAAAAGGATTATTTATAGTTTAGAAAACTCATTAACAAGTTTTGAATAAACGTGGCAACTGTCCTGTATATAGGTTATACCTATATTATATCACAATATTTTCTGCAAAACTTGTTTCTAAAGCAATCTAGTACGAATGTATATTTTTCGTTAATCTATTTGTTATGTTTACGTACGTGGGAAATTGTACGAATAAAAATTCTCCGAACTGAGTTCCGATAACGACGAAGAAAAAAGTTCATGCACACCTCTGCAATCAATTTTTTTCTTGTCGTATAGGTTATACAATAGATAGAAACATTCTGAACAAATAGAAAAACGATCTTCTGGTACTGCATTAACGTGTATCAATTTACCGGGTGGAAATTTAATATGGAAAAAAATTTACGATAGACTGACTATGACTGATGATCAATCAATATCAAGTTTCCAAAAGCGCGAACAAATTTCCCATAAGAAGAAAAGAGCGTTAATTTGAGCTAAAATTCGTTAAATTTGAAGGATCTTGCCAGAGCATAAATTTTGCGAAGATTTTAATCGTTTAATTAAATATTTTAGAATAAAGTATACCCTATAAATTTTTTATATGATTTCAGCCATTAGACTTTTCTAGAAATGTTTATGATATTAATACTTAATTAGACTAAGGCTAGAAATGTTCAAAAGTATTTCTAGAAAAATCTAATAGGCGCACTTTATACGAACTGGTCGTTTGCACGGCCACCATCCCCGGAAATTATAGCGTCTCTATACTTGCACGTCCTTCGAGCACGATCACGCATCCTCCTTTTCTCTAGCGTAAACACACACACATACAGCAAGAATTTCTTCCGCGCTTGTTGAAATCTAACGTTTAAAGTTGGGCATAGTCTATCCACCCACTTCGCGAGAGTTTCGCTTTTTTCAATTTGCATAATCCTCGCGTACAGCGGCCACACTCTGGCTATGCACACATGTACACATACTTATATAGCCGAGCGGGCAGACACTTACGTGGCGCGGTATAGGCGAGTGGCCTGGTTTTCTGCCATTTGCAGCCCGCGCCGTGGCCGCCGTCTTGCCGAGCTTGATTCCACGGTCGCGAGAACGAGAAACGGAGAAAAAGAGAGACTTGAAACTCAAACTGGTCTCGTCGTGTGTCACGCGTCGTATAGGTGTCAGGAAAAACCATCGCGGGAAACGACGCACGTACGTCCGTACCTAGAGCCAATAAAACCAACCCAAGATATATTACGAATAAAAAAAGATTGGTTATACCTCAACCAATTGCATGCATAGTTAGATGCCGGGTATGTATAAGATCACAGAAAAAAATTCTTTGGTTTTTGCGTGTACCAGGCACTTATAATTAGGATAATCAACAAGAACAATTTTAGTCTCTGAGAAAGGGATTTCGTCCAAGCTTGGGCTCAATAACGGAATTTCTGATAACTAAAAATAAAGTTTTTGATCGAATATCAAAAAGTTGTTTTGGTCTAAAGTTATACATCGTCAATGCTAATGAGAATAAAAAAAATGTCTAAAAATATAAGTATTATTTGAACCTTACAAAATAAGGTGAATTTGAAAGACTTTTGTTGACACTTTATAGACTATCCAATATTTTGGTATGTGGAAAGAAATTATCATCTTGTTCTCTAAAAATCTTTTGATCATCATTAAAAATGTTCGAAATTTCAAGTACCTGAAAACGCCTCCTGTATCTTCTTTGAAAAAATCCGTTTCCGCATGACGGTAATGAACCCTTGTAATAAGTTTGGAAATGTGATAAGGTAAATCCTTTCTGTAAGCATTCACTTAGCTTACACCAATTATTTAAATAGTTACATTTAACTATTTAGTTTTTAACCAACTCAAATTTCGTAGTATACTATAGACACGCATGCGCCTGTAGGTATAACCTAGTTAAAGCACATTCTAGATTTCTCCACGGGACGGAGTTTGTTCCACGCACGCGCATGGTTCCAGTGAAGCTAAAGCAGGGAGCTGCATAAGAGGATACTCCTTTCACTACAATTTGACTTTAAACGATAAGAACTTTTGAAGTTGTATAAACTAAAGCTGTTTGTCGTTGAAATAGCTAGATTTCTATTACTAACAATGTAATGACTCTTTATTCTTGGCGTAACTGAAATAAAGCTCCTAATAATTCACACAAAGCTGTTGAATTATGCTGCGAAACCAAGTAATGCTGAAAGGAAGACTTATAAATGAGAGCTTGGAATTTGGTAAGCCTCATTTGTGAATTGATGTCGACCGAACGAACACAACTAATTTCTTGCTCCCTCGAAGAAAAAACTTGTCTAAAAACTGGTGAAAAAAGTTTTAGAAAAAAATAGGTTTTAGGCAATGTTTGTGATATGTAAAATCGAAACTTAATAGTTTTAGAAAATTGAGAACGAAGAAATATTTTTCGAAATCCTTTTCGTCTTCTCATTTGTTCAAATAAATGTCGGCTTGGAAGAGGTTGATTTATGAAAAAAAATTCAAATTAAATAAAGGTAAACGCCTGCACTGCGAGATTCTTCATTTTTGTCCGCGCAATATAACTTCAATCATCTATTTTTCATTCTCTTCTTCTCCTAAGATGCCAAGCCAATTCCGTTAATGAGGACGCGCCAGGTGAAAAAGGGGCTGCGTTGCGAAACCGAGAATGTAAATTTCCTTTTTTCTCGCGAAATCCGCGGCGTCGCACGCAGAGGAAAAAGAAGACAGGCAAGCGTCACGAAGTACTAGAAGAAGGTAAGTAGATTGCCAGTCCTCAGGCTATTGGATTGCCTCAATTGAATCACAGTAAATTTTCGTATTTCAATTTCCGTGCGTTTTCCTGATAAATTTCCGTCTTCATAGAAGGCTTTCGCCGAGAAAGAAATCGCCGGTATTTATTACGGTTTCGCGTGACTAATTAAATATTACTAGGAAAATCTGATCGACCAAATATATTCAAAGCAAGCTATCGAGGTCTTTATCTTCTTCTTTCTCTAACATTGTTTGCACTGAGTAAAAACCAGTAGAAGGCTAACAGAATTTGTTAAAATAAAAAATTGGCGAAAAATAATATAAAATACTAAAATGTCGGTCACAACCTAAATCTGTGAAAGCTCCGACATCCCCTCTTCAGTAAGTAATATATTAACGCATTGCAACATTCTAACTTTTGTTTCAAAAATATTTTTATCAAACGAAATATTCGTGTATCATACTAATATGATTTCAGCTATAATAAATTTTGTAATGTAGAAGTATAAGTTTCTATGTTATAAGAAATTCCATCCTAACTCTTCTTCATATTCTAGATGCAACAGCGAGGACAATATTCAAAAGCGAGTGCAAATACACACACACACACATTAATATAGCGATGGTGCTCACGCTAAGCGACGTGTATCTTTATCAAGGAGCGCGGAAGCTCCGAAGGCAAGTTCATAATAACAATAATAACCAAAGCGAAAAAGCGAAATAGCGACGACGCCGACGCTTTCGCGTCTCTGGCAATCCTCTTAGATCGCACTTGCGTATATAAGGACACGTATAAGCTCGCTTATACATCTATATACGCAAGCTCCCTCCCTTCAGCAACTACATACACCATGCACATCCTCTGCTCGCGCTTGTGCATGGGCGTAGCTAATGACTCAATTAAAATCATATTATATTCTTAACCTTCACCGTTGACTTTTCTCAGGTTATAATAGTACACGCGCGAGCGCGCACCTACTCTCCCACGGGTTTACGAATAGCACGAGTGCAGGCAGGCTATGCGTATACCCTTCTCGTGTGTGCGCATATTTTGTAATTCAGTATTCCGCGGCGCTCTCGAGACGGTGCGAGCGGGTATAGAGTGACGTCGCACTACAGGACGAGTAGCAGTTACGCAGGATCCAATGACACTATTCAATCAACTTTCTATCATGCGTAACGCGCTCTCATGCGCTATCTACATCATGCGCTGATGTAGACATATGCGCGTGATTCATTATTCGCGGAATAAAATCCATACGAGGTGAATTATCATTCGATGCTGCGTAAGTTATTTAGTTTGTGCAAAATATGTATATTAGCTGCAGTATACATTAGGCCGGGTTGAAAATGATAAATTATAGCGACAAATTAAATGGACTGCTTTTAATCCGGGCTTATGAAGTGGCTACTGCAGCTTAATATACATATTTTGTGTGAACGAAAGAACAGGCTCTTATATTTATTTTATGAAATTCCTAAACGCTTATTTATAAAAGATTATTCGCGCAGGGTGTCCTTCTACGCAATATTAAAATCTTATAAAAGATATGATTAGAATTGTATGGGTATACAATGATGTATAGAATGGACGTCCTTTTTAAAATCAACGTTTTCAAATTATTTAAAATCATCGTCACCGTTATTGATGCTCCACATCTCTTTAATTGAACATCATTGCAATTTGCTTACTTAATGAAGCAATGCTTAATAACCCTCGTAGAAATTTCCCTATCGGAAATGGCCAGGAAAATAATAAATAGCTTGTAAAATCGCTAATTTCTGGGTATAAGTGATGAAACGATTTTTCCGGTCATTTCCCTATTTAATGGACTTGCTAAACACGAATTATTGGTATTTAATTCGTTTATTGTATTGGTTTCTTTTCAGTGGATACAAACAAAAAGCAAAACAATGATATTTTGTTTGATTCTGTTCTCTCACTCCTCATGGGTCTGAAGTTTGCATCGTTACCAAGAAAAGAGTCTGTTTTTGACGATTATTGGGGAAACTATCTATTTATTAGCTAAATAATGAAATCGATTTCAATCGATTTCATTTCCCATCAGGGAAATATATCGCATTTATTGATCTCATTTGTACACATTTCACTAGAAGCTATAATTTTGACAATAACGGTCAAATTTTACAGTACGCCAGCATTTTAAAATTTTTTTAGAGATAATTCTTCCGGTGTAGAATTAACTGACATAAAAGTTGAGTGCTAAATTAATTCAAACAACTAATTGAGTTAAGTCAAATAAAGAATGAATCATAGCCTACATTTACATGCTTATTTTCATGATATGCAGATTAGTCATTTGACGGAAAAGGTGCGAAAATCCATTAGAATGTTATTTTCGGATGTATAAATTTTCTTTAACGTACTGACTCTAAATAAATAGGTACCTTTTATACTATAAGAAAATTCAACATGAATTTAATTTGTGACACGATGATTTTATTTCACCACATTTACCTGTACACTGTTATCAGCCGTAATTTTTAATCTCCGTATCAATGATTCATGCAGGCTTTTTTTGGACGTGTGAGATATCGCGCTCTAACACTTAATGTAGTTAGTTGTATTCGAACAGTTTTAGATTTAAAAAGTAAATAAATTACATTTTTCTTTTATTTTACTAAATATTAAAACATGAACATAGACGAGTCAATTAAAATTTTTATTTGTAATAATACTCTGGAATAAATAAAACGTCAGCCAATATTATAGCGAATACTTTTGTTTTGTGAAATACACTGAAATGAAGTCAGCAATTAAAATTTGTATTTTCTCTACTTTAATTTCTTTTGCTATCAACGAAGTTAATCAAGAAATATCAATAATGATAAATGCGGGATAGAAAATCTAGTGAATGAACAGAACCTCAAATTATTAGCATAAATTCTATGAATAGAATATATATAACGTGCAGAATTTCAATTATTTCCACGCGAAATCGGAAGCCAGACGATACGTTTTATTAACATATTTCGGGTATAGTTAGTAATTCATTTATTACCATAATTTTTAGATTACTCAAGCACCGGCAACGGTGATGCGCATACTGACGTCGAAAGTAACAGTAATAACGAAAAAATATACACAACACGTTAAGTGAAAATCCGTGTGCGCTATTTATTTATATACAAGATAATCTCGGCTGCACACGCCAACGAACTGTATTAATTTAGTTTTTCACTTCATAGGTACAATTTTTTTTTCTTCAAAAATTTCATTAATACTATCTAATTACTTTCAAAACGAAATAGCGTTCTTTGATCATTGAATTCTTATATCTTAATATTTACATTAAAAAAACGCTTCTTTTCATACAAACATTTATTCATTCCCTCTTTTAATGGAAAAAAATATTCCCTGAAATTCCAAGACACCCCCATCCTTTTTAGACGGCAGGCTCATTGCGATTTTCCTCATTTCAAAAGTATCTCTTGAGTGCGAAAAGCGAAAAGTCGAGATGGCGTGCTAAAAAATTTTTCTGGCATAAATGTATTCGATATGCGAGCAACAGGTATACAGAGACGCACAGCCACGCACAACAATTCCAACCCTTGCACGTGCGAGTGATATATGCATATATGTAAGTCTATTATGCGTTCATGACGCCCGAGTCAAAACGTTGGTTATCTTAGGCGCCAGCGCTCATTAAGCTTGTATGACGCGAACGTCCTCACTAAAAGTTATAGTTTTTTATGTTAAGACTGCGCGGATCAATAATTATGTAAAGGAATAAAATAATTGATTAATTGCTTATTCTCGCGTTCTGTGTAAATACAATTGAAATAATTATAAACTATCAAAATCAGAAATTGAAACTCAATTGTAAAATTTGTATATCACTTTTTAATAATTCTACAATTTTGATTTAATTTTTTATTCTTACAGCCAATAATATTCCAAAGGCAATTATACGTAAATCGCGAGAAGTAAAAATTGATCCATTGCTTTACCTATTTATTTATCGCAGTGTTAATGTAAAAAAATAAATTTTAGCAGAGACGCAAGCGGGTCATAAAACCCGCAGCTGCCCTAAATTGTACTTCAGAAGTACGGAAATACACACAGTCTATGCGAATGCTATCCCTGCCATTAATCCATGCAAAGGATTAATGAAGAAAGCGATACATTTCATTTATTCAATACAATATCGAAGATTAGTTTGTAATTACGTTTTTTGAGAGGTGCAGGTACCTTTAGACTGAGAAGATCGATGGATTTCAGGAATTATTTTTAATCATAGGTAAACTAGAGCACTGGTCCTCTTTTATGCCAATTTTACGACCCTGCAATGCATAAATAACGTAAATTGTTCTCTCTAAGAATTTTATTGAAGAATCAGCGCACGAATGAAAATGTAGCAATGCTTTCAAATTCAAATTTGACTTAAATTCTGTATAAGGTTATATTAATAAAAATCGATAATGCATTAACAAACCCGCCAGCTTTCACTTATCAAATAACGGGAATTGCAGCGTTTACATGACAAAAGTACGCGAATATCCACTTCATTCAGCTTCCGGATCAATGCCGCGTCATCGGGAGAAAAAAATTGTGTCACAAACCAAACGCACGCGTCATCATTGGTGGTGATTCCTCGATTTCTTTTTACGTGACTCACTCCATTCGAATATTTATCTCGAGAGGTTTACGAATGCGGCTGCGGGAAAATTCTTTCCGCTTCGTAATATTGCCTCGTGTCTCTAGAGTTTTTCTCTCGTCCGACACGCGAGCTGGGTATAGAACCAATTCCGGCGCTAAAATTGCACCGAATGGGGTAAAAGTGAGACTGAAAAATATACGCTCTCCTTACAACTCTCTTTTCCTCCTTCCCTTGCTCCCTGTTTGCATAAGCTCGAAACTTCTCGGCTACTTACTTTTCCCGTCTTCTTTTCCGTTGCTGCTTTGCTGTGGTTGTTGTTGTTGCTGTAGAGAACTATTTGTACACGGTGTATGCGGGTGCTGCGTTTAACAAGATCGGCTTTAAATTTTAAATGTGTAATAATGCAGTCGACAGAGAAAATTGAGAGAGGTCGAGAGGCCGGGGATTACGATGTAAATTTTTATTACGCGTTTACCTAGCATTAATTTTTGTTGGCTTAACCGCGCGCAGAAGATGGCCGGGTAGCATGCGATTTCTTACCGCGAAATGCTTTTCAATCTTTGTGCTTACTTAATAACCGAAGCTACTTGCCAGCAAGCCATTAGGCCTCTTCGAAATTCCTCAAGGGAGTGTATTACAACTAACTCGAAAGTTTTTCCAAATTTCGATTATATTTTGGAGTTACTAAAATATTCAAATTCCTTCTTTGTCTTTCAATGCGTAATTAGTTTGCCGATACAACAGAAATCTCAGTCGGTTATATACTTTAAAATAAAATAGCTTATAAACTTTAAAATATAAATATACCTATATAGCTATAGCAATCGAAATCGAATACTTAAATGAAGAAGAAAAGCATCTGAAGAGTAAACAGTAAACAACAAAGGAGACGACCTTCTCGCCTATTGTTGCAATACCGATCGGCTCACGCGCTATTCAACTGGGTCACCCTTTACGCGCAGGCTCGCTAAACTTTCACCTCCCTATTATCATAAACAGCGCTGCACACACGCATACACACTATACAGTTATACAAGTAACCATACCACAGTGAATGTTACCACTGTGATCGTTATCGTGACACTTACCGACAGTGCCGCAGACGACGAGCATGAGCAGGATCGAGAGCGTCATAATCGCGGCCATCCTGGGCCTCGCCCAGGCGGGTCGCGGGGCCCGTTGCGGCCAGCTGCAGCAGCAGCGCCACCGCACAGCCGCCGCCATGCTCCTTTCTTCTTCTTCCGTCCGTCGTCCTCCTATACTCCTCGTCTTGTTCTCCTTCGTCTCCTTCTCCTCCGCGCTCTCGCACACCTTGGCGCGCGTAGTACGTTGGCTCTTGTACCGGTCGCCCGCGCGCGCGTCTCTCCGCTTTTAATCCTATGCACACCGCACTTTGTTGCACTCTCGATTCTCCGCAGACTGCAGTGCTCTCTCACCTACACACTCGGTCCCATCTTGTCGTCCACCGATATGTGCATATATATATATATCGTTTCTTCACTCAACCGATCTCCGGCCACACAAACTCGCCACTACTTACTGCCACCGTCAACTTCACACACTCGCGACTCATCGGTCGTTGTACGCGCGCACACACACCTTTTATTATATGTATCCCTTCTTTCACTGTATTATACCGATCCGCGCCGTTTGCTGCGATCGCGAAAATCGACAGGTACAACGGGGATGACAGAAAGGAATGCGACCTGGCCCGTATGTCTGTGTATAGGGAGAAGAGAAGAGCTACCGACAGATAAGTATATAAGCAGGTATGTACAGGCTGAGAGAAAGAGAGAGCGAGCGAGCGCGCGAGCGCTGCACAACGTCTCGTGGAACTGCTCGTCGGCTGACGCCGCTCGGCTAACTAGCGGCCGAACGCCGTGCGTGCCGCGCGCAACACGCGCCGTGAGGAGGTATAAGGCGCGCGGTAGGGAGAGAGAGAGAGAGAAAGCGGCGGGACGCCGTTGCGAGCGCGCCCCTCTCTCTCTCTGCCGCGCCACGCTGCCGCGCTGCTCGCTTTTCGTTGTATACCTTTGTACGATGCGCTCTGCACGTACTCGAGTACCCTGCTGCTAATAAATGTATATCTATATATATTATATATGATAAAGTCGCAGGGATCGGTCAGAGCTTATCAAACCGGAGATTTTTCGAATCTTTAGAAGAGCATCAATGTTTATAGGTAAAAGGTAAAGCGAAGATGTGTATAGTAAGTATGTACGAGACTCGGCCGTGGCGTCTGTCGCACGCACTATAGAGTCGGCCGTTCCCCACTCCGCGGCTGCGACGTTCCCCTCTCGCGCACGCAGACTCTCGACCTATGCCTCCCCCACTCCGTCCGCCGCAACGACAACTTGTTGATCGCGAGGCGCGCCATATTATATATATATATATATAGGGGGCCAGGGCTGCCGCGGTTCCCAGCTTGCGCGGAGTCCCCGACCTCCGCTTCGCTCAGCGCGCGCACGTTTTATGTATATATGTATATCTTATAGGGCTAAGTATTCCAATAGGCCGAGGGAAAATTCCCTGGCGTTTCCGCCGACGCATAGCCGCGCGCGTCGTTCCAGCATTTCATTGTGTATCGCTGTTGGGGCGGTGCGCGCGCGTGTGTGTGTGTGTACCTACCTGTTCGTCGGTTGGTGCGTGCTTTATGTGTTTGGGGAGAGAACGAGAAGATGAATGCCGAGTGCGTGGGATAAGTGCATATGTATTGTACGATTACCGTGGAAGAGGGGGAGAGAACGAGAGTGAAGGAATAAAAATGCTTTCGTGGAATACGGGATTAGTGTGGGTGTGGGTTTGATTTTTTTTGTGCGCTGACCGCGTGTAGCGGGTAGGATTATTTTTTTCGTACGCTATTTTATATTATTTTTAAAATAAAAAAAAATTCATTTCCATTCAATAATAAAACTCAAGTTTATTAATCGAAAGCCGGTATAATTCATAATATTCTGTACGTATTTCGAGATATCTTTTATTCATTATAATTTATTTTTTATTTTATTTTGTGAAACGAAATTTTCGAGGGTGATTTCATTAAAATCATTACAATATAATCGAATAAAATGATGAATTAGTATAAAATAATGAAATTAGTCAATGTATTTAGCTAATTTTATACATATTTTGTTTTTTTTACGGAAAAATAAAAGGCAAGTAATGCGCGCGCACCGTGCTTCCATTATCTTTAGAACGTTACACACCATGCCTCCATTTTTAGGTATAATCGCGTTAATTAGCGCGCTACGCGCGTCACCCTTTGGTCCTTTTCTGCTTTTTTTAAAGCAATTACTTATTAGATTTTTATTTGCAGACCCACTGTTGTATTTTAATAAGGTACTGTTGTATTTTAAAAATTTTACGAAAAGCATACATTATCACTATCTAAAAATGTGTATGTAAAGCTTTTCGCTTTGACCGATTTTAACCAAATAAATGTTATTCTCTTTGTTATAGAGGAGAAGTTCAAACCTGAAAGCATTTGATTATTCAAACCTGAAAGCATTTGATTATTAATTATACCGGATTTCGATTTGCTTTGTCTCAAAAAAAAGCTTTGTTAAATTGAATAGAATCGTCAAATATTTTACATTAATAATTACATTATCGATGAAGTGCATTTTTTTATTTGCTAGTCCCATGACAGCTTTTCCATTTAAAAAATTTCATAAGATGAACTTATTCCAGGCAAAGAAAAAATACCGCCCGTAAAATATTTGAATAATATTTTTTAATCATCATTTTCACGTCTAATGTTCATTAGACTCATAGGAAAAAAACTGCAGGTTCTTTTCATAGGGGGAATAGAAAAAAGGAATTTTTCAAACCAAATGCCGAGACACGTGTCACTAGAAATATATACGTGTCACTGGAAATATCATACAACACATCTCAATGGCTTTTAGCTAAAAAAAATCGATTAGTGACAGCCTGCATTAATTGGAATGGATTCAGGCATATATGTATAAGTGTGTCTGATTAAAGCAATCTCAGTCCGACATACGGTGTTAGTGCTCCACCAAAAAAAATAAAGAAAGACTCTCATTGGTGAATACGTTGGAAAGAGCTTCATAAACCCGTGATATTTTAAAATAATTTATTCTCCGTCCATCTAAAAATTACTATAATTTGAAAAAGTAAATGTATTCATTTTGATTTTGGCCAAAAAGGGTTCTAACCCGAAACTAAATAAAAAAAAAGCTATGTCTATCTTTCTCTAACGAGTATGACAAAAGTTTAACGCTCTCTGTGAGTGCTAAAATCCTTCTCCGATTAATGATTTCACAGGATAACTGAAGTAGACTTCCAACTAGCAAATTGATTAAGCAACTTGAAAATGGGCAAGAATAATTTCACTATTTTGTAAAAGTCTAGAATAAAAGTACGCATCTGCTCTGCAGAAGAAATCATAAGTTTTTATTGATTTAGAATAGTAGCACACTAAGCATATTTGTCATGAAATTATCTGACTTGGATCATCGTTATATTGTAAATGGAACTATTGAACTAGTTAGCGTGACCAAACGAATATTAATACAAAATTTTACTTCACAGCATTCACAAACTTATTTATTGATAACGTGCTCCTCTTTAACTAATCGATTGGTTACTTTAACCAATCAATTTACCGTGTTCATAGTATAATACAATGTGAATTATTTATATACAAATTATGAGAATGGTTTTAAATTCAAAATGTTAAGATATTTATTCTAAATCAATATTAATGATAATGAGCGTAAAGTATTGATAACATTTTATCTTATCATTATCCAATATCTTAAATCTTTGCAAATGCTATAACTTAGATATAATCATTTAGATCGAAAAATGCGATAAAAGTATAAGTAAAAGCCGCTGCCGATTTATTATGGTTCAAAATTAATGTACTGTTGCATTATATCAATTATTTGTTTCACAAATAAATAATACATTTTTATAAAAACTTTTATTTGATAGATATTTTTTAGAAAGGAAAAAATGTATGTAGATATAATTAAAAGTTCTTTCAGAGTTATTTGTACAGCAAATAATATACATAAAAGAACTAAAGAAGATTTTCTTCTGAAAATTTGTTATACTCTAGAACTATATTTTTAGATATGGCAGTTACTTCGCAAGAAAACAACAAACCTATCGTGCTATTTTTACCACCTTTCAAAGGACACTGAGCGCAGGATATGTAACCTGTGTGGCAATACAAATACCCCTCGCCTTTTTTATAGGAGTTACGATCTGTATAACTCCGCCATGCAGAGATCGCGGTACGATCCTCTTTTCCCAAATTGATGACGCGGAGTTTTTTCCGATTTTAACTAAACTACGATAGGTCACGTGTAACGCTGCTACGCACCAGCTTTCGTATATATGAAAAAAAATACCTTGCACTTCGCAACGAAGAAAAGCTGGATTATCGGATTTTTTACACTGTTTTTAGGAAAAAGAAAAAGCTTACTTTCTCCAGCTAAAAAGCTTTCCTCGTCACTGCCTACATGTCAGCTAACTTTTTGCTCTGAGTATAATCCAGCCGCAAGTTGGACGATGAGGACTGTTCGTCATGTAATTACAAAAAATTGTCATTATGGTGAATTTTTGTCAAATATCAACAATTCTGCAGAAAATACGTGTTTGCACGGAAATAAAATAATGAGTAAATTCTACATTTTCTACAGTTTATTTGACTATAAAGTGGCAAGTTCGTTTTACTTTCTAAAATATCGGTAGAATTTCCAATTTTCAAATTTAGAATCTCCATTCTTAAAAAATAGAATTCCCATTTTGAAATATAGAATCTACATTTTTCAAGATTAAGTAGAGTTTCTATTTTCGGAAAAGTGGAATTATTAATTTACTACTAATTCAATTGATTTTATTGTTTTATTTTTAGTTATTAAAAAAGAGTATTTATACGTATTTATTTGATATATTCTACTTGCGTATATAAGTAGTAATTTTCGAAACTAAATATAGAAAGAATAACGCAACAATTCCGCGCGATTACTTGATAACACGTCGCAATACAGGAGGATTGACTGCGGCGGTGGTGGTCTTTTATCTGCGAGAGATTTTCGGT
>JAPYZO010001841.1:0-20497 GCA_030522905.1 Torymus flavipes
ATACGCAAAAAGATATTGAAAAGGAAAGGAAAGACACTCAGGTAAGTAAGTTAATAGTATATTACACACCTAGGGAGTAAAAGTAAAGAATGTCCGAGATGGCATGTAAATTGTTACCCTAGCCGAAGGCGAGGGTGGTGGGTATTGAAAAGGCGAATGTTCACTTCGTATTTGCAGTAAAATATATACAATTTTGATACTTCGAATTACGTTATTTACTCGTGATTTTTTTAACTAACGCATGTAATTAGAATGTTCGAATCGTCGACTAATCATAAAGAATAATGAAAATATAATCTATATAGTTGCATTCGAATCGTTATTGTCAGAAACGGGATAATTTTTCTGACTTCAAAGTAGATGGTTCATAAGAAGCACGAAAAACAGTATGAAGTTAGTTAAATAATTACTATTTTCCGCTCTTATGAATCATCTACTTTAGAGTCAGAAAAGTTATCACATTTCTGACAATAACGATTCGACTGCAACTATATAGATTATATTTTCATTGTTCTTCATGATCAGTCGACGATTCGAACATTCTAAATACATGCGTTATTTTACTGCAAATACGAAGTGAACGTTCGCCTTTTCGATACCCACCCGGCCGAAAATACAATATTCGCGGATCGGTCTAAAATTAGGCAAAAAAAAAAATTTACGTCCGCTATGAAAATTTTACGCCTACTACCGAAATTTTACGCCCACTACGAAAAATTTATTCGCTATACCGAAATTTTACTCCCGCTACGAAAATGTTACGCCCGCTACGAAAATTTTACGGCCACTCTGCGACTTTTGGACCTGTTGGTCTAAAAGCGTTTACTTTAGGACCCTTTTTGAGGTTTAAAAAACACGAAAATTGCACCTGTATTAAAAATATAAAAATAAATATTGTTTGGTACAAGTGCAAAAGATGATTCTATCTCGTGTGATTGTCATCATCGCTTAGCTCAAGCGACACACCTCACATTCAAGCTGGAGTCAACACTTTCGCACTTGTATCGAAAGGGCGAGCCAGAGTTTCGACGATTCACTATAAAATTGAAGTCAACTATAAACGTTTTTCCGTTCGACTATGATAATGCAGATTGTTTTTAATTTCGAAGTTCTAAATTTCGAAAATCATACTTTACGACAGTAGGTGAACTGCTACGATTGTAACAGTTCACCTACTGTTCAAAATGTCGAGTTTCATTAATAGAATTTTAAGAGGGGTACAATCTACATATTTCGAAATTAATCATTAGAAACAGGCTATATTTGTTTTGAGATCGTATTGATGAAATTCGATATTTTGGGCGATAGGTGAACTTTACATTCGAAAATATTATTTTCGTAATTTAGAATTTCGAAATTAAGAACAATTTGCATTATTATAGTCGAACTGAAACTGAAAAACGTCTATAGTTGACTTCAATTTTATAGTGAATCGTCGAAACTCTGAACCCCCCCCCCCCTTAATTGATTTTCAATTTTATTTATTTATTCTTGTTATTTTACAGATTCCTCCAGCACAAACAGTAGAGGAACCAGCACAAGAAGTACTCGCAACAGTCAAACCTCAACAACAGAGGTTGACCAGAGAGGAAACGTATATGGAAAAGCTTTCTCAAGTGCCACAGCTTGCACCATTTATTCGTAACTCAACTCTATTCAAATCCTCTCAAGTCTTCGAACTCACGGAATCGGAAACCGAGTACAACGTCAAATGTATCAAGCATTGCTTTACGGACTATCTTATTTTGCAGTTTGATTGCCACAACACATTACCTGATCAACTACTAGAGGATGTCCGCGTTACCTTAGAAAGTCAAGATATGTACGTAATTTTACAACTTCACAATTTTACAATGATTATATTGCAAACGACAAGTTTTCATTGAACATCTTACTTTGTAGTTACAACATTGTCTGTGAGATTCCGTGCGCCCGTTTACCATACAATGAACCGAGCTCTACTTACACAGTATTACAATTCCCCGAGGACATTCAGTCAACCATTATCACACTCCCAACTACATTACGTTTCGTGGCTCACGACTGTGACCCGAATACAGGAGCTCCAGAGGGCGATCAAGGCTACTCCGACGAGTATATGGTAAGTAAAGAGTTATACATATTGATTAAGCACTTGAAAATAGGACATCAACATCTACTATACGAACGAATGAAATTGCAGTTGGAGGATCTTGAAATAACATTACGAGATCAGATACGTGGCTTTGGTGGGCGCAACTTCGACTTCTCGAGCGCGTGGGAGGCAGCAGCTGCGCGAAATTTCGTCACGCACGAGCAGATCTTCGCTCTAGGCCAGAATGTGACGACTTTGGAGGAGGCAATACAGAGCCTTCTGGTGTTTCTCGGTCTCGAGCCTGTCGAAAGGTCAGACCGTGTCAAGTCTGGTGCTACGCAGCACACGCTTCTTCTCTCGGGCGTCTTCCGTGGTGGGAAGGAGGTTCTCGCAAGAGCGAAGCTCGCACTCACGGATCAGGTCACGATGCAACTTACTGTACGCTCTCAGGATCCTGACATCGCCGAGCTCATCATCTCCTCCGTCGGTTAACTTAGCAAGGTTATATTTGTGTATATACATATGATCTTGAGTGACGCGTATAAGCAGATGGAAATCTAATGAATTATTGTTACTCACGAAGGGAGGATATCGATTGCGGCTGCAAGATTTTTTGTTGTGTCAACGAGGGTGACTACTATTATTCCAAGAATAATATTTTTTTTTTATAGTTTTAATTTGTACATTAAAATATTACAGCTGCAATAATATGAGATATTGCTGATGAATTAATTTTCTTTGAGAGAAGATTTTTATAGCACTGCGTGACATAAATGCGGATTTATGCAGTCAGTGCTATAAAATAATGTACGATATACGTGCCATAAGTCGTTCTTCATGGCACGGCGTCAAGCCTCGCTACGCTCGGGCGCTTATACAAGCCATGCCGTAATGTACAATTTATGCCACTTGTATCGTAGTACTAGTATATTATTTTACCTAGTGACAAAAACTGTGCAATCAAATATTTTATTGCCATGCAATCCAATATTTTATTATCTTTAATTTTAGAAATTTTATTAAAATTATTATACGCTAAATAAAAAATGTGTTTTGTCTGGAAATTATGTCAAGATTTTTCTACAAATAAATTATAAATAAAACAATGTAAAAGCCTTAGTACTTTCACATAAACCTTTAATTTAAAAAAACACGTATGCGTATTTTTGCGAAACTTTTATCTTAAAAGAAATTTGCAAATTTAATGTTGAGGCATATTCATAATTCACTAACCTTTTTTTTCGTTCTAGCTACCCCAAATAACAATTAAAATGGGATGCTTCTTATTTTTAAACATAGTTGTTTTGTTGTTTATGCTCTTGATCCTCGTAGGTGGATCTGTTGGTCCCACTTTCAATGTCAAAAAAGTGGCCACTTTTTCGAATTTCGATAATCATTTTTTATAAATTTTAATGCAGAAAAAGATCTTTTGGTGCCAATACAATGAGTGACGATCATACATAAGGAGATTCTTAAACTTACTTCGATATTTGGAAAATTTGAAGAAACCCGTATTTATTATAAAGCTTTATCCTTATCTCTACAGAACACTGCGTTATCAACGCGCGGTCATTTCCATCCTGAAAAGAGGGCGTGTGAAGAGTTACTATTTCGCGCCCATCTGGGGCTATTCCGGTCCCATTCCGGCCCGCTCCTGGTAGCTGCGATAGTGTGTGCGCGCCACAGAGCATTCTCGTTGTTTTTCTCCCGTTCGTCGCAGCCGCCGCGCGCCGAGAGAGCCTCTTTTCGCGCACGCACGCGAGTCAGCACTCAGCAGCTGTAACCAGGCGGGCGCGGACGATATCAGTATATCTATATAACTGCTCGAAAAATGGCCGCGGTGCTAGACGAGGTCGGCAAGTCCGCCGAGAAACTCGTTGACGAGGAGAAGGAGGAGATCGTCGCTGACGACGGCGAGGAAGCCGGTGTTGAGGCGTCGAAGAAGAAGAAGAAGAAAAAGAAGAAGAAGAAGGCCGGTAAGTGCTTCACGGGGGGAAGAGTTCCGTGAGGAAAGGTTGTGGGAGCTTCCACGCCGCCGCCGCCACCGCGCTTCTTTTGTGGAGTAATCGAGCGTTATCACGTGTTGCCGCGATTATTGGATGATTGTTACTACTTGCTTTGCACAGTTCGTACGTTGTCGAAGATATTCAAAGCGTTTAAGTATCTAAATTTATTATTTTTGTCGGAAGAAGGGCAGGGCACGTTGCTCCGACTGAATTGCTCCCACGTTCGAATGATGGCTTATTTACATGCGATACACCTACTCAATTCCGCTGAGAGCACGTGTTCTCGGTGTTTGCAAACGCGACCGTATTGATTATTGTCTTTGCGAGTTTTATAAAAATCTCGACCTTGCAGGTGCTGGAGAGGCAAGTGCCGATGTACCAGAAGGAGAAGAGGAGAAGTCAAAAAATGACGACGCAGCTGCTGAAGGTTTGTTCATTGAGCGATATTCTGTCATCTCGTATGTTAATCTTATGGTCTAGACTATTTCGAAACTTACTAATTTTTGGCTGGTTTCCGGAATGTCGACCTTCAGAAAAATTTTAGTCTCACTGAATTTTAATAGTTTTCTATTTTTATAATACTCAATTACTTTATCTTTAATTTGTATTTTATTATTTGATTAAAGTTAAGTTTCATTAAATGGCATAAAATCATTAATTAAATAATATTTCCATAAAAGTCTGTATAATTATTGACATTTGATAATTACTAGATGCCGCTGAAAATGGAACAGCTGAAAATGGAGCGGAAGCAGACGAGAAAAAGAAAAAGAAGAAGCGCAAAAATAAGGGAAAGGGTGCCAATAAAGATCCTATAGCTTTCCCTGTATCCTCGCTGTATACCGATGGAAACTTTCCAATTGGAGAAATTTTGGATTATCCTCCTGCTACAGGTATTGATGAGCGCAAAGCCAAAGAGAGATTTGGAAGCGAAGAGGCTCGAGCTCTTGATAGAATGCAGAATGACATTTATAATGAGGCACGATTGGCTGCTGAGGCTCACAGGCGGACAAGAAATCATATTAGGAACTGGATCAAACCAGGCATGACTATGATTGAAATCTGTGAAGAGTTAGAGACTACAGCAAGGAGGCTTATTGGTGAAAATGGGCTTAAAGCTGGTTTAGCTTTTCCAACTGGTTGTTCCAGAAATCATTGTGCTGCTCATTACACTCCTAATGCTGGTGACACAACTGTTCTTGAATACGATGATGTTACCAAAATTGACTTTGGTACACACATTAATGGCCATATTATTGACTGTGCATTTACCTTGTCATTTAACCCAAAATATGATAAGCTTATTGAAGCTGTACGTGATGCCACAAATACTGGTATTAAGGCTGCTGGAATAGATGTACAGTTGTGTGATGTTGGTGCTGCCATCCAGGAGGTCATGGAGTCATATGAAGTGGAGATTGATGGAAAGACTCACCAGGTATAATGAATGTATTCAAATTTCTCTTTTTTTTTTTAAATTTAATTAAAATAACTTTAAAATTAATAATTCGTAATTTAAATAAAATAAATAAAAGATTTTGTATTCATTTATTTTATTTCTTTAGAAAATTGATTTTGCTTTTTTATATATTACTGACTGATCAATTATTCTACTGCATTGTTATTTTTCTTTACAAAATAATTTTTTATTATAAAAGTAAAAAGTTTGTATGTATTATTTTAAAAGATATACTTTCCTACATTCAAGTAGCCCCTAATTTATTTAGTAAATTAACATAGCTATAATTTCTTTCAGGTCAAATCTATTAGAAACTTGAATGGTCATTCTATTGCACCTTATCGTATTCATGCTGGAAAGACTGTGCCAATAGTAAAAGGCGGAGAATGTACAAGAATGGAGGAGAATGAATTTTATGCAATTGAGACTTTTGGATCTACAGGACGTGGTATCGTTCACGACGATTACGATTGCTCTCATTACATGAAGAGTTTTGACGCTGGTTTCGTTCCACTAAGGCTGCAAAGCAGCAAATCACTTCTTAATACGATAAATAAACACTTTAGTAAGTTCACACATTTTTACAGACTAACATTTATTTATTTAAAACTAAAATAAAGTTAGCTTAAATAAAATGGTTTGTGAAGACAGAAAATTCTTTAATAATATTAATCTTTCATTTTTATTTCATATTTTTTATTTAACTGATTGACATTAGTATATGCTATCACAACAAATTTTAATCTTTTACATTTTCGTTACACTATTTTAAAATACCTTTCTAGCTATCATTTGCTTATTTATTATTTATTTGTATAAATGAATAAATTTCTGTTCAAGTGAACACGTCATTTAAAACATATACTTTCTAAATGCTATTATTAACTCAACTTATTGTCTTAAATTTTAGGTACACTAGCATTCTGCAAACGTTGGTTAGATCGCATCGGTTGCACCAAGTATCAGATGGCTCTGAAAGACCTGTGTGACAAAGGTGCAGTCGAGGCTTACCCCCCATTGGTCGACGTGAAGGGCTCCTACACCGCTCAGTTTGAGCACACGATCGTTCTGCGACCCACGTGCAAGGAAGTTATTTCACGAGGAGATGATTATTAAATACAAGTCCCAAAGAATTTTCAACTTCATTGCCAGGCAGCATTACACCTCTTACACGTCTTGTCAATATGCGTGATCATCCGGATAAACTTCAAATGAGAAAATAAACTGCGATAAAATGTTAGTATTTATAAAGTGAGTAGTGTCAGCAGGCATCTGACTGTGGCGCGGTGCTTTTCCTAAACCCAGAAAAGAAATTTTAGCATTGTAAAGAGTGAGGCTGCCGGCACTGAAGTTGGTTATTTCATGCGTTTTTATTCAAAATACTTGAGAGTTTTGTCTCTGTTTTCTTTTTTCTTTTGTAAGTATGTAAACATACATTATGCGTATATACGTATGGACTTACTCTGTATTATCTTGCGTGTGAATTGATTTCTTTTTGTCCTAGCGTTTCGTTTTCACGTAAGAAAATGAGAGATGCAGGAAAAAATAATACTGAAGTCCAATAAAATAATTTCAATTTTTATTTGATTTTCGACAATAATAATAATATCCTTTATCTTTTATCATCTATATAATACCATTAGTCATTATCGTAGATTCTTCACATAAATCGTAGAAAAGAAAAACAGCAAAGTTAGCTTTTGATCCATTCTCGGTAGCTCAACAATTTCGACGATTCCCGAATCAACCCTGCGTAGATTTTCGACAATTCTACTCATACTGCAGAGAGACATACACGCGACCGGACCTACAGTCGCTACTGCTAACAATACGCTCTAGAGGAAATATATTGTACAAGTAAGGCCTTAATCGAAGAAGACTCAAGGTTCAACAGCTGTCCTTTCCGCAACGCCTCGGCGATTCTCGCGCGCTTAATATACCCTTTCGCAGCTGGTCCCAAATTCCATATCGTCGATCGTCGCGTGCACTTTCTTAATCCTCCGTAATATACTCGCGCGCGCTTTTCTAACGTATACACAATATATCATCATCGTTTGCTCTCGATTGACAGAATCGCGCGATGCGCGTGAACAGTTTTTCAATTTTTTCGAAATCGAATGCGATGTACATACAAGTGCGAAGTGTGTATAAATATAATATTGTGAGGTAAGGGTAAAGGGCTTACGCAGTGTTTTTTTCTCTCTTTGTTTTTGACCTTTGAGTTATTTACACATATAGTCACGAGGTATAGCGTCGCTCATAAAATAAACGTAAGATTCTCCGATGTATCATAATATATATCTATATACTTTTCTTTTTCATCCGTGAAAACTCTCGCGACTCGCTTATTAACGCTTCTCTTCGCAATAAGATAAAATCGATTCTCTTCATCCTTCGTCCATAAGCGGACAGCTGTCCTTCACTGAGAGTCGATGCGCGATCGCAATTTCGCCCTCGCGGTCACCAAGGGATTCGGCGGCTCCGTCTGTTGAGGCTGTTGCTGCAAATGAAAGACACATTGATATACGTTAGTGATGATTGATGGATTGCTGCGGTAAAGGAGATAGAGGGGGGGGGGGGGGGGGTTTTCTCAAAGTTTCTTCATAATTCTGTGATTAATGGATATCAAAAAGCCGAGTTCCATTAGAATTGAATTGCAAAAACTTTGTAACAAGTTGATATTTTTCTAAATATTTATTCGTTGCGTGACAAATGTAATTTAGTTTTCTCGGTAATAAGTAATATATTTTACTAGTTTCACGATAATATTATTAATTTTAAATTTACTCACTACTAGCTGTATGTGTTTAGCTCTTTGTTCGATAGCTCGTTGCAAGGCTGTTCTCGGATCACTTTTGTAAGATTCTTCTTGGACTCTTTCAGCTTCCTTGCGAGAAACCATTTCTCTGTGTTTTTCCAGCGCACGCTGGAGTTCGCTTTTTTGATTAAGAACATTCTTTCCTCTGCAAAGGAAGAAAATTATAAATTAGATAAAGTATAGATATAACACGTATTACACCTAACAAAATTTACTTAACATAATAAATGTTTAATTTAAAATTCTTATTTATATGCAGGCGGGTTGTGAGTTTATTAATAATTTATAAATGGATTTCCATCGGATTTTACAATGTTATTTCAACAACCTCATTATAAGATTGCATTACATCATAGGCAATTATTATATTACGTATACTAAGTAATTAATAATTAAAGCGTGTCGACAAGAAAGCACGTGTCTAACACGCAACCTTTACGTTATATATTATAATACATGCTATCTTTATGTCAAAATGAAGTTTTCTCGCCTTCTCAACAGAAAAAAATATTATTTAATAGATAACCGATATTTAAAATATTATTAGTGTTCATGAGAGCGTAACCGCAATTCACTTTGACAAATTCTAAGAATAAATTAAAAGTTTTATTTCACGGATACGTATAACGTGTTCCAGTGTAATTAGAATTAACAGAGATATATCGGAATGTTAAAGACCGATAGATTGACATACATTTTTTGGTTGAATAGCAACTCTCTGTGGAGATCTTTGTGGCTATTGGAGCCAATGCACGGATTGTACGGCTTTCTGGGCAGAATCAGGCCATCTGGACCCATGTGCGGTGCAGGTGGTGGCGGTGGTGGGACACCCAATACCGGCGCCATTATGTCCTTTCCTAGAACAGGAAAACATTTGTCTTAAGATCCTGTGGGAAATGCCGACGTATTTTTTTTTTTTTTTTAGAAGAAGCGTATTTATAAAAGAAGCTTCCTTTTTAAATTTAAAATGCAGTTTTACAGCAAAGCTTTGTATAATTAATATTGTTTGATAAAAAAAAAATTATTCCAAACCTAACATTACGTAACTTTTACGTAACTTTTGTTTACCATTTGATCATGCGCTGTATAACAATTGTATAAGCTATTACAAAATGTTACGCAATTTTATCAAAATACTCTAATTCTCCAGAAAAAGTTTTACTGTAAGTAATCTATATAAAAGTAACAACGAATTGGAATAAAACAGCCAAACACTTGATCTATATATCTACAAAGTCATGCAATCAATACGCATCATACAATACTACAAAAAAATATAAACAATTCATTGAGCACACTCAATAAGTTCAAGCCGCCAGCCCATCCATTACCAATAATCCACCGAGAGAAAAAAAAATACAAAAACTGCCGACCAATATCGTTTCATCAGTCACTCCCAAAAGAATCAACTCGTGCGACCTTCCAGAAAGGCGATTCGGGAGCTAACGGAAGCGTTCACGAGCTCCAGCTCCTCGTCCTCTGACTCTGACATCGCTGGTAGACGCGCGGTACTGTGCCACTATCATGCACATCGCATTCCTCGCGCGCGCGCGCGCGCCGCCGGGGAAGCAGAGGTGTACACACATGCGCACCACGCGTAAGGCTTCGCCTCGGCTAATCGGATCTGCACGGAGGTGCGAGAGAGCGAGAGAGAGAGGAATGTATGTGCGCCAAGGTGAAGCAAATGAGGTAACCGGCGCGAGAGCTATATAGCGCTGCATGGCTCCTTCCTTTCGACTATATCTCTCGGTTTCTCGCACGTGCGTTAATTCGTATGTTTATAGGTATATATATGAAAACGGACGTAAGTGCCACACGTGGGTGAGTTATTTATGCGATCGCGTATCGAGTCCTTGGTAGTATTGGTTTGCGCGCTGCTGCTTTTTTGCGTGGATATAGGTATAAGGATAGTTGCGTCTTTTTTTTTTAGAAGTATTGAGAAATTGATTGTGCTAGAGGATTTGATGTAATAAGCGGCGGCACGGAATGCGCTGAATTCGTATAAGGATTTGGGTCAGACCACGCAGAGTATCTATTATATAAAAATGCTCGAATGAGGGCAATTTCGGAATGTAATTAAGATATGAGATAATAGATTCGGTGGGGCTAATGTTTGTTTTCATTTTTCGCTCGCTGATTTCCGAGCACCCGAGTTTTTTTATGCGAGCGCTGTCACAATCAAATGATGTACAATATATAGGATGGATTGCAATAATGTAATTTAATATTATGTTAGATATGCGTGCTGTCTTGTAATTATAACAACTTGATTTGTACAGTAGATTTCTTTTACGGATCAAACTAGGTCTAAATTCCTTTGGTATTCCTAAAATGAGTGATGACTTTTTAATTACTTAATTTAATTAAAATGAAAATATAGTAACACGATCTAATCACTTGACCTGGAAGTAATTAAAATATTTTAATCTTTCATAGTCGTTATTGCAAAAGTGTGAGTGTAATCATATATATAGACATAATGTGCACTGGTAGGTAAAAAAGGGACTTTAACAAAAATTTTCAACAGTTTTCTCTAGATAGAAATTCGATTCTACGTACCAGTTAGAAAGTACCTCAAATTCGGTTAATTACTATGGTTGGTAAAAATGGAACTACAAAGCGTGAACTGTAATTTGTTTTGTTTACTTTGGTAGTTGGAAATCAGATTACTGCGAAATGTTTTGTTCCCGATTTTTCAATGTAATTTAATTTCATCAAATTTAACAAAATTATGTACAAATAAATTTCGTGTATAACTTATAATTTAAATCCGAGAAACAGGTTGTATCATCATTACAGGCAATTCTGAAATGCTGTACTCATTACCTGTAGAATGTGCACACAATATCATATTCGAATTCTACGAACTAATTACTTTATAACTTAATTACAATAATTGATTTCAATTATTTATTATACTATAGACACCCGAGACAAAGAATTTCTAGTAAGTGCAGTAGAATTTTATATCGTATTTTTGTTGAAATGCTTCTGCAAATTTTATTTTTACAGAAACATGAAAAAGATTTTGATACGATAATAAATGTAATAACACCATTATTTAAAAGTAATAATGTTAATTTTTAGCATAATATGAAACAGTGTTATATTGAATAATAAAATAAGATATATTTACTTGATAAAACATATTTCTAAAAGAATTTCTTATCGTACTGCATTGCAGGCACTGAAAAAAATGCTAAAGGTCTGTACGAACAATGAGTGCCAAAAAAATTTTTCTATAGCTTTTATTATCTTCACGAACCACTTGGCAGATGGTGAATAACGCGTTAAAGATATAATGTCGCTAGAGGTGAGTAATATAATTGTGAAAGAATACCAAAATTTTAAATGCTTATGGAAATAATACACAAAAGATATCAAATTCCATACATTTTTAATTTAAAAATAGCTCTTTTATTCTACCTTTAAAATTTTACCGTGTTTTACTACAAGTGATATAAAAGCTTACTTATATGTATTTTTGAACGATGTTACGTGTGGTATTTCAATTCCAAAACGTTTCTGTCCAAGAATTCTACTTTCGAAATCCTACTTTACGTCACATTTTTCAGCATTATTTGTATATTTCCGGAATTTCTTACATCTCCAATTCAAGTTTTCTTACATGTACGCGTGCGTGTAAAAAAACTACATATTTCGCAAACTGGCAGAGGCAAATTTTTTTATATACTTTCAAAATTATTATTGATATCTCAAATTCTGACACTATTGGCGTTTTCTATCATAAGCAACCGCTTATATATCCATTGTAAATCCTTTCTCGCTCACCAACATAACAGACACAAAATACCCGCGCAGCAATTCTGACGTCTCATCCGTCATTTTTCGCCCACTGAGTGACTCTCCGATTAGAAAAACGGAAACACGATCAGCGCACTCTTGGTGCCTCTTGGTGCCTTCCATTAGCCCGGCGCTTTCTTAAGACCGCAACATATAGGTATACAAGTATTGTGCAGGAATGTAGCCGCGCTCGCCGGTCGATTTACAATCGGCACGAATCGACGCGTCGGAGCGTAGAGAGAGCGAGCGCGACTCGCTATGACTTTTTGCGCGAACGTTCCGCGCGCTGATGTTTCATTTAGTCAGGGGGGACTTTTTGTTAGACCATCCCGACGACATACGTCATATTGTTTTCTAATTGACGAGCGAAGAAAAAGCCGTCCTGCGCGCTGTTATAATTGAGAGATGCCGCGCACCGGTGAGTTGTTTTGTGCCATCAGTGCACTGCAGTCTGCACGGATGAAATGAAGAGAGGATTTTTACGTGCACGCGCGTCGTGGTTTATTGCGATGCTCGCTATACATGTGCGTACAGCTTGATGGACTTTTTGTGGCGAGTTGTCGTTATGGTTTATTGTTTAGAGGGGAGCGGCGAGTGATGATACTGGGATATGTACGTTTATTGCTATGTGTACAATAAAAAGTGTTGTGTGTGATGGCGAACTGTCGAAGGGTCAGCAAAGTAGTTATTCGGATATGGGAATCGGGTCAGAATTTCTAAGAAAAATTATTACACATTTTTTATCGCTATACTCATTTGGGTTGCACACAACTTCAGGTAGTTTAAAAAGTGATCATTTTTTAGAGTTAAATTTTTAATATTAAATATGTATAAACATTTATTTAAATCTCATTTAATGATAGTTTATTTTATTTAACTTTATTCATCTATACAAGAAGTAAATGCAAAATTATAATTACGAAAAGCTATGATTCGCGCAACAATTTAAATTATAAAAAATTATTATAGAAAGTTAAAATTACTCTATTAGGTAAGTTAAATTACATGCATTAATGCGGCAAGACCATAAATTCTTCCGATACACATTGTATATTTTACGAGATATGTAATTTATAGCTAAAATCTAATATCTTTATCCGGACGCCAGCGCACGACAATTTGAATTTTACTTTCACTCAGGAATCGGGAAATCACGATTTACCGCTTCTATCATACGACCACAACAATGTGGCCGGTGGAAACGATATTTTTTTTCCTTATCTTTCCACCTCGGTCGTGTTCGACTCCGAATGAGCTCACTAACGACACGAAGCGTGGAACCCGTGGTTTTTCTGGTAATGTTTACCAATGACTCTTAATTATGGAAAGAAGTTGAGAAGAAAAGCCTCCTTTTTGTTTTATGCGACACGAGGTCATTTTTTCAAACGTTTTGTGAAACGTGTATCTTTTAAGAATGGCGCAGAGAAAGTTCGTAAAAAGTATTATTAGAAAGCCCGGGTGTTTCGTATGAAAAATGTGTCTGAACTCTTAAATTACGGAATATATTATGCTATAAATGTTAAAATATTTTGTTATTCATTTTGTAATATTTAATTCCAAACGCGCCGCAAGAATGCACTTATGCAATTACTAGGTGGCTAATTTAATAAAGTCGTTGAACGTTTATTGCATTATAAAAACGTTCTTTAGAAATTTCGATTAAGGGTTTACAGAGACTTTATTAATCCGTAAAATTTAATTAAAAGACTATTAAAAAAATCATACAGGAAGAGAAAGAATTATAAAGCTTACTTAATGACTAATATTTCAGCTTCCCAGACATGTGTTATTAAAATTCACAAAAATAGCATATAATATTACAGGTAAAATAGCAATTTTCAACTTGCATATAGTTCATATTTTAGTATTTTACGTTCGCAAACATTCATATCAGCAGCTGTTATCACATTCTACATTGACTATCATTCGAAACTTGTTCAAGTAACATATACGAAGGTAAAACCAACCCGGAGAAAATTGATTAACACTACAAATTACTCTAAATAAAAATTAATTTCCCGTTGCATCCACAGTCCATAAACAAAGTTTTCAACGCCACCGACCTGACCAGCCGCTTCGAGCCAACAAATTTTTCATCGTGGCCACTTTCACTAACGGCCACATGTGTACACTCGCCCGTTAAACTATTACGCAATCACGTCGTCGGGATTCAGCGCGAATTAAATTTCGCGCGGCTCCTCTCTCTCTCTCCTGCATCGCGCCGCCTAATGGTCCGCGTCGTGTTTTTAATTACGCATTTTCCGCGTTTAATTAACACGCCGAGGAAGACGACGACGTAGCCCATAAGGAAATCGCTGCACGGCGGATATCATATTTGCATGTGCGCGCCGGTGGCTTTCACTTGCCGCGATTATAGTCGCCAGGTGCAGCAGCACACGCGTGCACACGTGATTACGAAACAATGGAACACCGCAGCGTATAGTGCATGTGGTGTATATCGTTCTGTCTTTCTCCTTCATTTTTCGTGCGAAAAGCGACACGCCACCGCACGTATAATAATATCGATCGGCGTGCACGATGCGAGTATATAGCGATCGGAGTACGCGATACGTAATAGCTTCGTCTATGTACGCATGGGAGTAATGAAGGGGTTTCCGATGCTGCTGGGCCTTTCTCTGAAGTAATGGCGCGATTGAAGTTGCGGATGTATAGTGTAAAGCCGCGCGGCTTTTCTTCTCCCGGCTTTTACGCGGATGATGGCTTCGAGATGCTTTTTCAGACCTACGTTTTTCAGCGCGGCTGATCGCTGACTGGCGAGACTTTTTTTGTAGGTTTAACGGAGCCGGTTCGAATCGAGAGTTACACTTTGTGGCTGTTTTATTCGTGACTATAGTGGAATTAGTGAGCAATTGAAAATCTTGTAGTGTAAATACGCAATTTGTCAAATTTAATTTTATTTAAAACATGTTTTGTGAGTAACTATATAATTATTAAAAAATGTTTACTTCGTTGCACTTTCAAAACTGCATTAACTAGTTCTTTTACAATGAACATTTGGAACCTTGAAGGAAATCGTAAATGATATTATAAAACACTTTCCTCGTTTTCGCTCTGGACGTCATATAAATACCGCAAGGATGCTAATATTGACAGACACTAATCGTTTGTGTGATGATTTCTTATCGAAAATACGTAAGATAGCCCAAATCTCTGTTTAAACACTCATTTTCCTTTATAGTGCGCATCGCTTTATTTTTAGCCAGAATTGACGCTGATAATATAAAATAATAAAAATATCAATCGAAGATTTTTCCTGTTCAACTTGTAACGATAAATTTACGCAGATAAATTATTAAAAATAAAATGATATAGGGTACATTGTATATCTCTTTTGTAAACATTTAATCGAGTACGCAAATGTTTATGTAACGTTGATAAGATTATCAGTTTTTTCGAAACAAATTAAAAATTTCGAGTTGTTAAAGATAATGCGTATATAGGTGTGTTATCCTTTCATAAATGAAACATTGTTCCGAAAGCTTTTCAATATATTATCAGAGGTATATTACTCAGTGCGAGTTAAAATCCCAACAAGTAAAAAATATCAATATATTTCACTTATGCATATATATTTGTATCCCCGGAAGTGTAAAAAACTCGCCGACAGTCTACGAAATCCATTCCAGCTCGCATCAGCGACTCGCCGAGCCCGAAATGCGCGCGTCCCATCTTATCGTCGCGACATCTCCAAGATCCAATCCTCTCCCGCCATAAAACGCCAAAAACGTCTCGCCTCCTCCTACCTATATATACACGCACACGTCTCGCGCGCATCGCGTACGTACGTACGTACCTATATAGCACTCATCGGAGCGCGTAATTGCTCAATTACGCGTCAGAGCTCTCGTGTCATATCAATCCACAGGCGAGCGCGCGGGCAGGAGAAGAGTCGCGCGTATCAAATCGGAGGAAAATTGCAACCTACCGCGCGTGGAGAGCCGAATCGAAAAGCAATCCCGCGTCTCGGAAGAATTTCGAGCGCTCTGCGGCGGAATCAGGTTCCGCCGGTTCCGTCGAGGGGTCGAAATTACCCTCGCAGCCAGCCGCCGCCGGCGGCGAACCTTTGAGAGCGAGAGAAAGAGGAGAGAGGGTTAACGACCGGATGAGGTAGTTTCGCAGCGGGGCACCTGCCTGCGCGTACAGCCAGTAGCGCAGAGACTGCAGTTGCATTTTTTCGCGAGCCTCGCGCGACAATGAAATGCTGCACTGTGCGCCTCGTGAGATAGAGAGAGAGCAGCGTGCTTTATTCGGTGACGCTGCACTGCACGCGTATATGTATGTGTAATAATTGCTACGAGATCTGCGGCTTTTACTCGATTTTCTTCTTTCTCTCTTTCTCGGTTTGCGTAATTTACTCGAAATGAGATGTTTTTATGAGCGGCGGGGTAATGCGAGAGTGCAAGATAATTTTGATGAATTGCGCGCTGATTGATTTAACGAGACATCTTGTGTATTGTGGTATTTAATGTTATAAAATTTATAGTGTATTAACTTTGTTAACAAAATTAATGAGGAAATGAGAAATATTTTAAATGCATTACGCAAAAGGTATTGCAGATACATGCGATAAGATGTATTATGAAGATTTCTGAAGTAACGGATTACTTACATGCTGCTGTATATAATTATTTTATTAGATAACTGATGTTCAGAGCGTCCACTTTAATCCACGCAGTTGCTTCAATCCACATTTTATCAGCTTAAAACTATATTCATTTTAAGAAAAGAGTTTCATGATAACAAAAATCATCTCAAGTATGAATAAACCGAACGCAATAAATATATCTGCATTATACCTTTGCTATATATTAATTAGTGATTGTTTCAGTGTATTAATATCTATATCACCGCAACGATAACGATTTTACGAATTACTTTCATTTCGCTATCTATCTGCTGTTGTTAACGAAGTGTTAAATAAGCTCTTTGATTGGCAATCATCTAAAATCAAAGAGTAAGATTGAACGATAAGTTTTATTGTAAGAGGCACTGAAGGGCTTATTGTACATTGCATTGAGTCATTCTGTTAACGTCAGATTTGAGGTAATAATTGTATAATGAAAATCGTTCTGAAGAATTGATTTATTTGAAAAAAATTTTTAACGCTTAATCCCCTTTAATAGCCAATTTCGCGAAAATGCCTTTTTGATTTACAACTTTGATAATAAATTGAGGATAGTATAGATAACGTTCTATATTAAGTTTATGTTCATCCAATGTTCTTACGTTTTCTAATACTATGAGTGCAAAATATAACTTTAATGGTATTAAGTTATCTTCTTTTAAATTCGAAAAAATAGTTTCAAAATATATTTGAATCCCTCTTACACATTAAGCGTAAATAACCATTTGCTTTTCCGATGTAGCATGCCAGGTTGTATATAACAGTTCGGAATATAAATCAGGTATTCGAAAGCCCGTGCGCATAAGCTTCCTACAAGTCGTGTAAGTATACCGACGAAAAATAAAATTAATGACCGATTGAGAGCTAATGGCTTGGGAAGAGAGAAAGAGAGAAGACGTTCGCGGAAGAACTCATCCCTCTGCACTCACTTGCACACCTATAACGATAACGAGTCAACGAACCTGAGCAACGAGTCGCGCAGCGAGATGCCGATCAAAGATATCGACCTGCGCGCGCACAGCCGATCATCTCAACGAATCTCTATATATACCTATATACACAGCGACCTCTCAATTTCCTCATCGTTCTCTTTTGCGCCGGCTAAAATCGACGTATATACGCCAGCGCGAGCGATTTCAATCAAGCGATGAGCTTGCCTCTCTCGGCTTCACGACTTCATCGCGCGCGCTGCTGCTGCTGCTCTCTTCCGTCTTCTCTCTCTATCTATCTCTCTGTGTCTGCGCATCGTTAGGCTTAATTAAGGAACGAACGGCCGTGATCGATGCAATTTCGCGCGCCGGGAAGAGAAAAGCGTGTATAGTACGATCCTGAACGTTAACGACCGAACCGTCGCCGCCGCCGCGTGGAGACGACGCTTATTGCCCGCGCGATTTGCTTTTACGAGCTGAAAGTGAAATTCTCGCGCGCACGTGCGAAAATGAGTGTATACATACACACACGCAAGCACGCGTATTGTGCGCCGCCGCGCGACGCAGCGTTACAAAATTAAAAACGAGGGGAAAAAAAAAAAATTGCTCCGAGTTGTTATCGTTAAGTTTTGTTTGCGGCGCTGCTCATGCGCTGTCGTTAAACGGGGCTGCGAGATGAGCAGAAGATGTGTACGGTTAATTTATGAAAGTTGTTGGTTCGCGCGACGCGCTTTGTCTAGTTATATGTTAATTCTTTTTAAAGGGCGGTTTTCAGCTTTTATGGGTTGCGAGAGCGGAGAGGCAACTACAAAATTACTTTTTATGCAAATGAAGAATCAGGTGGCGAGCATGGACTTGTGATTATGAAAAAATACCGTTCACGTTGTTACCGTTTATTTACATTGATTTATGTATGTTTAATTTTTTTAGTTCGAAAAGCTCTTTAACTTTTTTTTTTCTACTAATTGGGTAAATTAGTGTATATATATTTTGATATTTTATTTGTTTGCCGTTAGACACTTTACTTTCTGGAAAAAAAAAATTATACTTAATTTTTCGCTTTCACTAAAGCTTACATGAGCGGGCAATTGAAATAATAGAAACTCATGCACGAAACTTTTGCTTACACTTTCCTGCAGTTAAAAAATATTTATCTCATTTTGTAATTACTATTGCATACTTCGATATCATATAAGTAAATGGTACGTCGATCATCATATACTAGCAATGTTATTCTAAAAATCGCTCAACACCATCGCTTTCACTTATATACATACTAGAAGTACACGCGTTCGGAGAAAAATCTCTCGGCTATCGGTTCACGTAACCTCGTATAAATAAATATCGCCAAAAATGTTTTTGTCGAGTCTGCGCGAGCGGACATTAACATACCCTGAATCATTCATCCCACACCTTATATACATGCCGAATGTATAAATACCGCAGCATCGAAGCCTCCCGCGCCGAGGCAGCTTTGTTCCGGCCTGCTATACATCAACTCTCCCCGTATATTATACACTATATACAAAAGCGCGCGCATATACTCTCGCGACGATTCGCGAACTTGACTTTCTACTTTTTTTTCTTTTATCGCTCGTACCGTCAAACGGTGAAAAATTGCCCTCACGCAAGGCGACGCGGATGCTTCGTACGTAGGTATATTCACATCGATTCGCGCGCGTTCCTTCGCTGAATTTTTTCTTCCTCCTCCTCTCTTCGCGTCGCGAGGACACGACTTTCTCCTTGTTTATAATATAGAGGCGCGCACGCTCTGCTGTCGTATTTTCCACGTTATGATTGACAAGTTTATGATGTTATGCCTATAGGCAGGGGGTACGACGCGAGCGACGCGTAAATCTTAACGACAATTATTTTTAATGCCTCGCGTGCACGGAAACGCGGATCGCTGCACCGCGGTGTCGAGGAACGCACGAAAAATTGTATCAAGAAAGCGCACGTTTCAAAAAGCACACAACGCTTTACGGCCTTGTTCGCTCTCTCACCTTGAACCCGCCGCGCGGGGCACTTGTGCGCACGAGATGCTTTATGTATCGCGCGGCAGCGAGCGATATGTTTTTGTTCGGGGAGGGGGAGTATTGTTTGCCTTTTATAAGAACCGGATTAAACAGCCGTGCTGAGTCTTTTCGATGCTGTAAGGGTTATAAAAAGCCGATTTGATTGATGAATATCGTATAACATTTTTAACGGCTTCATTTGCAACGCTTTGTTCTGCATCGTTTTGCAATCTTTATGGCCTTGAGGTATATAGGAGCATTTTTTAAAGAATAAACTCATTAATTAATTGTGTAATGAATCTCGTTTAATAAATGACCGCTATTAAAGTATATTTCACTATACAAGCGGGTGATTTGCAAGTTTTTATTACTCATCATTTGTGATAATTAATCTATTAAAATATGCTAACCACAAATATTCATAACTGAAATGGCGAATTATGTTTCAACGAAAATACATAACGATTTTTTCTCCAAGTGTGACAGTCAAGTGATCTGAACTGAAAAACTGTACATAACACAATGTAATACCTAATTGCTCATTCGAAAAGACTTTAGAAACGTATCTCCCGTGCAAATGGACGCTTAAAAAGTAGATCGCGCAGTTGAAAGGGCTTAACCGCGATTAACCGGGTAAAACAGGGCCGAGCACGTGCGTCTCGCCGCGCGTGTTCGCGATACACAAAAATCTATTTAAAAAGTCGGCTATCGCAGTACGCGCGACACCAAAACCCAGAACCGCGCACT
>JAPYZO010001842.1:0-16857 GCA_030522905.1 Torymus flavipes
TTTTTGTGACTCATGTATTGATTTTCGGGGTTTTTGAGCCTAAAAAGTAAGGCTAAATTGATTTTCGAATAAAAATAGTATGCTGGATTTATTTTGGAATAAAAAACTCCTAAAACACACGCATTCACAAATTTATAGTGGATTAAGTTGAATTTTTTTCGATTTTACGGAATTTTCGAATAGCGGGCAAATATAGTTTTTTCGATTATACGGAATTTTAGAGGAGCGAAAGAAGACGAAGTCGAAGAAAGATGTAAAAAAACAAGCTATTTCTGTGCACGGTCACTTTTTGACTTCAAAAACGCAACAAGAGTCAAAAAGCTTTTATTTTTACTCAATTTACCTTAAAAATGGTTGAAGCATCGATTTATAAAATTTTTATAATTTTATAAGTTTTTTTTAACAATTGTTAACAAATTAATCATAATAGGGATGAAAAAATGTCATGAGAGTTTTTTATTGGTCGCAACAAAATGACACATCGATCCCAAATGGTTTTATCTTTTTGCGTCTTTCCGTGTTCGGTCGTCAACCCGTTTTTCTATGCATCTTTTTGCGAGTGCGCTGCTCGCATGAGTCGCGTAAGCGAACCACTGTAAAGTGCGGAACAGCCAAAGGAAAAATTGGGGGACTAAAGAAATATAAATTCATGGATATTTATAAATTTCGACATATAAGACAATATTTCTTTAGTCCTGCATTATTGTCAAAATTTGTCAAAATTAGTATAAAGCACACTACAAGGAATAATAGACATATGCGCTATATATAATATAATTACACGGACTGTGGTTCGGTTTTTATATTTGAAGTAGGTATGTGTCTATAATGCATGTTGCAGTACCTCCTCTCAAACTCTCCATACAACAAACACTGATACTTCGAAGTTGAAAATATTATATTAAATACATTTATACTGTTCTGAGTTCTAACTCATTACAAAATATGGTTTTCATTTATATTAGAACTTTCGAGGAGAAATTATTTTTACTGATAAAGATTATTGCGACTTATTTTTCCACAAAAGCGTTTAGGTATCTCACCGTTCACGAAAGTTTCTCTATTATTTCTATTAACTTAGTATTGATGTATTATTAGATTTATTATTATCATATGATGATTATAAAGAGACAAGTTTATATAATGTCTCGCGAATTTATAATCATTTCTGAAATCGACAAGAGACATTTACTTCTAGGGCAGAGTTGCTCGCGCTATCAGTTCATCAGAGTATCTAAAAAAGTACAAAGTATACAATCATATACTCTCTATGAAAACATACAGCTTAAATTATACAAAAATTTTCTTATTTGAATTGACTTATTAAACTTGAATAAAAGAAGTTCTCGTAAATTTAAAGTGGACCCCTTTCTAAAGTGTACTCCATTATTTGATACCTTTAACTATACCTTAAGATAAACTAATATCACTGGAGATAACATAAAGTTATATAAATATACCTTTTTATATTTTTATTTGGAATTACTTTATGGGAGAGCTCTCAATAAACATTAAAAAAAAAAAACATTAGATAAAAAATTATATAATTACAAATTAAAATTATAACTTACATATGTATACATAAATTTTATACAAAATATTTTTACAATAATAATTTTAAAATTATATTAACAACAATAATATATTCAAATAATATATTTATTATTCTTTTTTCTTAAGATTCTGTGCATTCCTTTTTATTGTTTTTACCAAGCTGGAAAGCTCAGCATTTATTTTAGAATCTGCCTTATTTTTTTCTTCATTCAAATTTTTCTGCATAGTAGCCTGGAAAATATATGTTTTTAACTTAATAATAGGATTAAATGAGTTTATATGTATATTATAAATATAATGAATACTTACAGGAATAGTATCATTCTCAGTTCTTCTTTTGAGTTTTTCAGTTATAAGTGCTTCAGTACCTTTAGTCTTGCGATAATGAGGATCAGCTGGATCAATATTATAGTGATGAGATGTATATAGTGCACCAAACCTTGTATCATTAACATCAACTTTGAATTCATCTTTGTTTGCTTCTTCTCTTAATTCTTTCTTCTTTTTGCTTAGTCGTTTCTTTTTTGATTTTGTTAAAGATTCTGCTTCTTCAATTCTTTTCATATTAAAGTGATGCTTGTTACTTTCATCATCATTTTCATCCATTAATAAAAGTTCTAGCTCAGCTTGTCGTCTTTTTTCCTCTTCTTCATCAGCTGAATCCAAATCAGTATTCTTGGAGGTGTTCTTTCTTTTCTTTGTCTTTGGTTGTGTATTTTGTAATTCCTCTGCAAAATATGGGTCGTTCATATCTATATCAGAAGGTACAGAGTCTTCACTGTCAGATTTATTTTCATCATTTGATTGATTTTTTTTCTGTTCTCTTTTAGCTATTTTCTTTGATTTACGTTTATCAAGATATTGTTCAAATGGGGTTAAATTTTCTTTTTGCTTCATTTTTTCCTTGATTAACTTTTCACTCTTTTCTTTGACTCCTAAGCCCCATGTAAATTCTAATTCAACTTCTTTATTCTTCTTTTCTTCTTCTGCTTGCTCAATAGACTTTAATAAAGATTTGTATTTATCTATTGGGTTAACATTCGAATCAGATTCGTCAATGCCTTCTAATTGCTTTTTAACTTCATCTTCTGCTTCATCCTCACTTGTTCCACTAGCTAAGTATGCTTGCATATCATTTTTATCTATTTCATCAAGTTTTCCAGAATTCAATTTTTGTGTAATTTCTATTCTATCTGGATCAGTTTCATCCCAAGTTAAATCTACTTTAACCTGCTGTAATGCACTAGTAGTGAATTGTCTTGGAGTATATTTTGTTAAATCTGGTAATTTATCACAAACTTCTCTAGGCTCATGATCAAAAATCATATCATCAGGAATAAATCTCAAATCAAGTTTAGTAGATGATGATTCATATTCAAGACCATCACATTCAGTATAAACTTTATTAGCAGTGTTAGCAGAATCAAAAACAATAACTGCATAATAATATTTCAAACGGTTTAATTGATACTGTCTCAATTTTTCCATATGATAACTTGAACCTTCTTCATTTTCACTTGTAGAAGCTAAATCTTCATTGTCATCATAATTCTTTTGTTTTGATTCTACTAACTCAGTAGGTCCTTTGACTTCTTCTTCTTTCATACGTTGTAATCCAAATTCAGATGGATAAATAGTTATTCTGTTTATTAAACCTCCAGTAGGTAAAAAAGAGTTGAAAAGTACCATAAGATCTGTTGCTTTTATTCGATCCCAGTCCATGTTACATAAAGCTAAACGATGAGTGATTTCATTAGTTGTTTCAGCTTCTTTATCTAATTCTCCCCAATTATGTTCAATATCATCTTCCTCCTCATATTCTGAGCTTTCTTCCTCTGATGAACTGTCAGATAGTAAAACGCCTTCACCTCTGGCATAATCTATACTCAAATCTCTTAATTTTTTCTTTACATTATTATCTAATTTTTTTTCATTTCCTTTCCTAATGTTCAATTGCCTTTCATTTTCGCTATCTGATTCCTCATTCACTGATTCTTTTTCATTTTCTGAATCTGAGGCACTTTCATCATGTTTTTTTATAAGGAGTAAACTACCATTACTAGAAAAATTTTCTACATCATTTTCATCTGTCTCACTACCCTCACTTTCTTCTACTTCATTTTTTTTATTCTTTTTATTCTTACTATCTTTGATGATGTCCTTTTTTGTTTTTAGTTGTTTGGATTTCTTTTTGAAGTTGCTCTTTTTTGTTTTATCATCTTGAACAGTAGAATCTGATTCTTCGTTAGATGAGTCTTCTTCACTACTAGAAATGTCATAATATTTTTTTAAATTCTCTGTAGAGGTTTGACTAACAGGTCTTCCTCTTTTGTCAACTGTATATTTTACAGTAAACTTTTTATCTTTAAACATAGCCTGAAACCGCTTGTCAATTTTGACTTTGCGTTCACTTTTAGGAATTCTTCTAAATTTTGGATCTTTTGCTATGTGCGCAAAGCGCTTGTCTTTGAGCATTTCTTCCATTTTGAAATAAAAAACTGAAAAAATAATTTTAATAAATATGTATAAACAAACCCTTTGAATTATTTACAGTAAAAGTATAAAGAATGTTTAACAAATAAGTCTTGTATTTTTGAGGTTATCTTATTTAAGAAAAAGTTATCACAACCAAAGTACGTAACATAATACTTCTAAAAAAGATAGTTAATTATAAAAAAATATTACTTTACCTTACTTAAACAACTAAAAATCTAACAATCGATCAAATTTCTATTTATAATAATAATATAAGACAAAATCAACAATGCAAGAGGCAGGTAAACGTGAAGGTTGTAACTCCATGTGACAAGCGACGAATACAATCATAAATGGCAACGTCGCATCGTTCCTTCACGTGTGCAGGGAGGCCTCATGCGTATCTGCATTTTTTGGCCGGAATGTTTGAATAAAAGTGGCAAATGTGGAAACTCAGTTTTTGAAAGATTTTACGAAGGCGGAATCAATTTTTACGAGGAATTATAGGTATTTTGTATTGAGGTACGTCTTTTAGCCAATGTCCATCCAAGCTTAAATAAAATATTATTCACTTATGTAAAGATTACCTTCTCGTAAATATATAAATTTTACAAATGTATGAAAATTTTCCTTTTTTTATAAGTATCAAAAGGGGCAAAAATCATGTTGAAAAATAAAGAAATGATAAAAGGTCTTGCTAAGTAGATAGAGTCTGCATTTTGAATTATGCTAATTATACCAGATTATATACCATAAGATTTATGTGTGTATAGCTAATTCTGTTACCTTTTTTAAGGTTTAATTTTTATTGATTAATTTAATTTTTTTTACGAAATTTTGAAAAAATTTAAATGTATAACCTCGCAACACTATTGCAAATTTGCAAAGGCACAAGCGTGTGTGTGTGTGTGGGTGTGGGTGTGTGTGGGTGTGTGTGTGTGTGTGTGTGTGTGTGTGTACAAGTATAGAGAAAATAAACTTACTTGAAAATTCGTATTTATATTGCATAAATGTCAATTAAGTAAACGATTAAAATTCAACCAAAAAAATTTCCCATGCTTCGCTAATTAAAGACATTGTGTATATATATACACTTCTTAGTCCCGTGAAATAAGCGGAACCACGGCATGAGACTGAAACGATTTGGTCCGAATTGGCGAAGTAAAAAGGGACGGAGACAAGGCAGAAGGCAGCAGAAATCATCGGAGCAGCAGCACGCGTGCGAGCTGTTTCGTGGTTCGGAGAGTCACTTGCCCAGGCTACCGCCGAACGCGCCTCTCCTGGCACGCACCAGGCGCCGCCTGCAGAAGTTCCTCCTCGTCTCAGCTTCGCACCCTTTCACGGGACTCTATCTGCGCAGCAAGGCCGCGATCGCCTTCGAGAAGCGTAGACACGGCATCTCGCCGAATTGGTGGATCATCCATCCGTGCAGTAGCTTCAGGTGTATTCGACGCATTATTATATACTTTGTTCATTGCAAAAATTAGGTTTTTGGCGTTTTTTTTTATTTAGTAAATATAACATTAGTTGATCAAATTTTCACCTTGCAATAATAAATGAGTTAATAATAGGTGCATTATATAATTTTAAAATGACTTATAGGTTTGCTTGGGATATCATCATGGCCTTAGTTTATCTTTACGTGTTTGTAGCCATTCCTTATACAATGGCTTTCAATCGACTGCCGAAAAACGGATTAGACATCGTAGTCGAAAATTTAATTATATTGTCACCAGGATATGTGATATGTCTGATCGACATTCTTCTCAATCTCATCACTGGCTTCATTTCTCCAGATGGTCATGAAATATTTCTCGACCCATTGTTAATTTTAAAGTTAGTTACAATCTCTAAACTTTTAGATAATATCAGCATGTTTTTACAATTTACAAATAACAATTTAAAATTTTCAATGATAGTAATGAACAAGCTTTTGAAATCGGAAAACGAAAATATAAATTTCATATTTATTTCTGTAATAAATTCACACCGAATTCTTTCTCAAAATCCACATGAAATCCTATCCCGAAAAATCGTAAACCAATTGACTAATAACAACATTAAAAAAAAAACATCGGCTTGTAAAAACTTTGTAATAACTTTTTAGTTTAGTTTAACATATAATATACAACAATAACTCTCTCTTTTATTTCAGACATTATGTAGGAAAACTCTTTATTGTAGACTTAGTGTCTTCAATTCCGTATATGTGGTTTTACGGTGATCATTTGTCGATTCCCGATGGCAGTGATAAACTTTACCTTCTCTTTTTAGAACTTCTGCCACTTTCAAAACTGTTTCGAATGCCGACATTGCGTCATTACATCAAAGAAATACTTATGGTACATTCAGATTTTCTTTACAATACCAATGAAATCAACCAAATAATCTTGGTCTTTATATTTTCTTATTCTTTTGTCCACCCCCCCCCCCCCCATTATTTCAGATACTAATAAATAATAATAACTGACTTTGTAGATTTGTGGAGCGTCTCGAGTTCGTGAACATGGAATGTGGATCTTTGTGCTAACAACTTTAATATTTCATTGGGCTGCTTGCCTTACATACGCATTTCCCTTTTTCTACGCATACATTATGAAAACTCCAATAGACGTATAAATATATTCTTAACTTATAAAAAAAAAGCGATGCGACCAATAGTTGAGTTTAGCTAATAGAAAATTCGAATTGTGATCATTGTGATTTTTACAAAATTTTTATTTAATTTATATATAATGAAAATTCGATAAAGCCTAAGAAAAGCGTTACAAAATTAAAAATGACTTATTCAAGTCTTTTAAACTATAAGCTATGTGGTAGGTAACTTGAGGTAATTCGGCCATACACCTGATTCGTCCATACACACGATACGTGTGTGTACGCAGTATACACACACACACACACACACACACACACACACACACACACACACACACACACGCGCGCGCGCGCACGCACACACACACGCACGCACGCACACGCACACACACAAATTTCCTCAGCCTCCCGTTATGAGGCTAACTATATTTTTTAAATGTCCGGAATTGTTGAGTAGAAGATAGATTACATTTTAAGGGATGTTTATGCATTTTTAACGATTTCCCCTTGAAAAAGAAATGGAAAAACTTTTTTGGATCAACATTGTCAAAACACTTTTTTATATTTTGGTTTCGTTTGAAGACAATCTAACTTTTAGGCCGTCATTAATTATTTTCTTTGTAGAAGGTATACTATTTTGTATGTCTATTTTTTAGTCTTTTCTATAATATAAACATCATTATAGTGAAATGCAAAAAATTTGCAATAGAATTTTTTTTAATGAAATCCGTTTTAGCATTATAAAACAAATCTGTGGCTTCGAGGCATAACAACATAAGTTTACTTTTTGAGTTTCTGAGAAAAACGTGTTTTAATGTTCAAACTTATTTGTAAGATCGAAATAAACGAGATAGGGCGCGATACTGTCTTAGTCAATATTGACATATTTAAAACACATAATATTTACCCGGTGGTATGGCCAGCTTACACATTTTCTGCTTTGTGAAAACTCGAAAAAGTATGAAGTTATGTCGTTATGCCAGGAACTTGGACTTATCTAAAAGTGCTGTTCTCGTTTATTTTCGGATCATATTCTTTAATTTAATTATGTATCGGATCAATAAATTACAAAATTAGCAATAAATCAACGAATTCTTATTACCTATTATTGTAAGATTTCGATTTCCTTAACATTTCTATTAAATTTACGATGATTTGGCATATTGCACATGTTCAACAGCACGGACGATCGCGAGGTTCAAACGCACGCGTAACGCGCAGGCGCGAATTATTATTATAATCAAGAAACAGTCTAAAATTTTATCTAGTTATTCTATATATTTTATATGAAATCATTTTTATATTCAATTAGGTCAAATAATAGTACATTATGTAACAAGGGAGAAAAGTCGCTCTTGATTCCCGCGGGTGAGAGCGAATCGAGGGCAGTGATCTCCCGAGTTACATATAGTACTTTATTCCCATCTCATCTGTGGCCACTTTTAATATTAAGTGTATTATTTATTGATATTTGGCTGTTTATATGGAATTTACTTGTGTTTTGCAAAAGCGGGAAATATGGCCATATTTCCCTGTTTTGCGGAAAATATGGCATATTTTCCTCTTTTGCGGAAAATATCGTCATATTTCCCGGAAACGTTAAACTTGTTGAGAGAGGGAAACAAATCTAACTTTTATCCCGCTTTTCAGGAAAAAGTGGCCATATTTGTTAAGATGGGAATAAAGTAAATTACAACCACAATAAACCATCAAATGATGGACTTATGTGGTTATGCCGAGCACAAAATCAGAAAAATGGACTTATGTGGTTACGTTTTTGGTAGCTCGTAGGGCAATGCTTTAGCTACTGCTGACAGTTTTAAATGAAAAAGACCCATTTAAAGATACAAAATCCAAGATTTTCCTAATTTTCAAAAAAATAGACTTATGTGGTTATACCTCGGAGCCACAGAAATGATCATAGTTCAAAATAAGAAAGTTTTAGAACTCAGAATAAATTTTTTTAAGAAAACAATACCCTGCACGTAAATACCGTTTCCTTAAGAAAATGTCATACTTATATTTTCTTAAAAATCTTTCAATTTGGTTTTCGGTTTTTAGATGTAAAGTATCATTTCGTACCTTAAACATTTATCTATAAATTTTACAATCAAAATCATTCAAGAATTGTATGCAATGTTTATATAGCTGATTGTTTATAAGTTTTCATAAATTATCTATGTATAATCCACTTTAATCTGCATACAGCGGATAGCATACTATTAATTCTTCGATAATTTTAATCCTCAAATTTATAGGTAAATATTTAAGGAAAAAAAAGATATCATGACTATAAAAATTGTATATACAAAATAAAAAATGAAAAAATATATGATATTTACTTAAGTGAACGATATTTATACGCTTATGCGTATTATTTTCTTCAAAACAATCTTTTTACTTTTGAATATTTGAATACTAGTATCGTTAAGGCAGTCTCACGGGGAAAAGTTTTTGCAAGGCCATTTTTCCGGGGATGAACTACATTAAAGTGGCCGAATCACCTGGAGTTATCTTATCGTATGAAATTTAAAAAAGAGATTTTTTCAACGTTTTCGAAAAATAAAAATAATAGAATTTTCAACTGATCTGATTTTTTGGAAATGTTAAAAAGCACTATAATTGTGGCTTTTCTCACATTTTTAGAGTCCTAAGCATATGATAGTAAACAAAGTAGGATAACTATAGCATAGTATGATCTCCTAGTTAAAATATAGTGCAGTGTAGTTCTACATTGTACAAAATAGCAAAGTTGCGTGAATTGACAGCGCACGCTTCCTTAAAACCTTACATAATTGTAGTAGTTTTATTATTTTTTAAACTTTTTAGAAAGCAACAGGATACTTATTTAACACAAAGTTATACAAAAAACCACAATGGTTTATTTATCTGACGAGTTTGCATATGGGCGGCGGAAATCTATGCAGTTACAGTTTTATGGAATTCAGATTCACTGATTTTCCTGACAAAGTTACACGGTGTGTTCTTTTGATATTTGGCATGGCTTATTTTCTTTATGTAATAGGTACGTATTATACATTGGTAAATGCATCTTCTCTGTTATATTCTGTTATTTTCTCCTACACAGTGGTGGTATTACAGTTAGTCAGTTCATCTGCTGAACCAGAGCTCAAATATCAGACTATAATGCACGGAGTAAAGGATTACATAAACAAAAAGAAGATACCAGCAAAGCTCAAAGATAGATTGTTGCATTTTTACGAACATAGGTTCCAAGGAAGCTTATTCAAAGAAAAAGCTATTACGTCGACCCTGTCTAGTACACAGATCATAATTTACTGCTTTTCGAATGAGTTATAAATAATCATCATATTGTTTATACTAAACTTTGTATATATTTTACAGAACATCTAAAACGTGAAATCACTCAACATAGTAGTAGAATATTATTAGAATCCACCCCGTTATTTAATAACATACCCCGTAGTTTATTCAATACCATCATCGGTATGTGGCTAATACATCAATAAATATTATATTACTTATAGTCTTACCTGGTTAGAACTATGCTACATAAAAATCTGCATGAATAATTAATAATTAATAATCGTAAAAAAAATATTTGATACAATATAAAAAACTTTAAACTATATGTATTTCATAAATTTCAATTATTTTTTTGTTGAGATTTTCATGGATTTTCATAATATTTCTTAGTAATTCGAATTCATTTTTATAAGAAAAAACTTATTTTACGCTTTAAACTTTTTATAATTTTCATAAGCGTTGATCTGTTCAAATAATGTTATTATCATTAACTTTTATTAAGTTATATCAATGAATTTCAGGAGTATTAAAACAAGTTATTTTCCTCCAAGATGATATTATTTACAAATGTGATATGGAAGGAACCTGTATGTATTTCATTGTAACTGGTACGGTCGCGATGGTTAGCTACTCAGGAAAAGAAGTATGTACTTTTATTTTGCAAATAGAAAAAGTGTGTGGGGGGCGATGTTTAGGAGACTTATATAAAATTAAATCGACTGCAGCGATATTGTAGATTGTGCTAAATTTTTAAAACCTCTTAATCACTAAGATCATAATATTTTCGACTGTATAACAATTTATCTACTGACGAACATATCAAATTACACTAATAGGATTTTAATAATAGCGTATTTTAAAATAAATCATTGAAAACTTATAGTTATATTTTTATTAAAATTCTATTAGTGGAATTCGATATTTTGGTCTGTAGGCAAATTATGACATTTGAAAATATGATCGTTATGATTTCGGATTTCAAAATATAATATAAATACAATACATACAAACTGAGTAGATTAGATAGTGGTAATTAAAGATCGCCCCCCCCCCTCTCCCAAGAATAACTAAATAGTCATCGTGGTAAAAATGCAAAGTCCGTTTAGATGTAAAATAAAATACATTTTTTTAAGGCAATTTCACGTAAAACAATCAATTATTCAAAAATATAACATAATTATTATTCCTTGTTAATAAATAAATAACATAATTATTTTATAATTAAATCCTTAACAGTTTTAGGACCGAGTATTTAAAAGTGATTTGTTGATTTTACGTTTTGTAGATATGCCATGCATATGACGGCGAATTTTTCGGCGAAATCGCGCTGGTTCAACATAATCACAAACGAATAATGACTGCAATCGCTTTAGAAGTATGTGAAGTACTACGGTTTGATAGCCGAGATTTCAATCGCTTGGTGCCGCCAAAATCTGAGTTCTATAACCGTGTACAAGCTATAGCTCGTAAAAGAATAGAGGATATTGAGAGGATCGAGGTTGAAGAGGCATCTGCTACTTATACCAAAAGATCAGAAAATTCTTTTTGAAATTCTACTTCATCTCAAATATATTTATTATTTTATCTTAATTGTTAGTGTCAATTATAAAAGTAACCCTTCGATGGTGTGTGTTTTAGTCTTATAATTATAAATATGATTTAATTCAGTAATGGATGTAGTTCAAAATTAATACACTTATACTATTTAGATTATATTTTGAAATCCACATGAAGGCGAATGTTTCTTATTGATTGACTTAGAGAAATAATAAAAAATAGGCGTTTGAAGTTTTTAACTTATTCATTTGAGGCAGCGATAATGACTTATCAGTAAAATTTATAATAAAAGAGATTACATTTAAGAATGCTAATATTTATTTGTTCACATACTTACTGGAATGTCTTAGTTAAATAATCAACAAAATGGTATATAAGCATGATTTAATTCCACTGGTATATATTATGTAAAAAATATTGCACTTGGTGTCATATAATAAAATATTTTTTATCAGGGATAAAAGAGCCCGTATATGGTATTTTTTGTTATCTTAGCAATTCATTTAAACTTTTTGTGCTACATTAAGTGATTCGATCTGATAAGTAAGTATTATATATATACACCTATGTATATATATATATATGTTAGAAATACTTGTAGAAGCTCTTGTATGTCTTTATAATTGCTATCGACAAGACGTAGGAAGCATAAATCAAAAGATGATCATTTTTAAAACTTTTACAATTTTTATTTTATACGCTTTTATAAGTCCATCATTTGGTAAGTTGTGAATTCAAATTTTTCATTTAATGTAATTTTTCATTTTTATACATCATGAGGAATACAAAAATTATTTAAGAACAAAACCATATATAATCTTCTTTTTGATGCAGTAGGCGTAAAATAGTTATTTTAAAAAATTGTGTTTTGCGGGCGTAAAATGCCATGCAGGCATTTAATTATATAAGCTACTTACAATACGTGTAATCTAATGCAATCAGTGCATTAACTGATTAATGATTAGGTATAATGCACTGATATATATATATATATATATATATATATATTCAGATAAAGTGGATAACTAATCATATTATTCATCGATATTTTATCACCTAATATTTTTCAAAAAATGCTGTTTTTCGCAGCGAGACTCGGATTTGGCCCAGGTGAACAGGAATGGGGTTACGTAACTGTTCGACCAAAAGCTCACATTTTCTGGTGGCTATATTATACGACAGCTGATGTCAATACAAAATATGAGGAAAAGCCTTTAATCATATGGCTGCAAGGTGGACCTGGAGTTTCCGGCACAGCTTATGGCAATTTTGAGGAACTCGGACTTTTGGATACGAATCTGAACCCGAGAAATCATACATGGGTACCTACTTACATATATTGACATTTTGTTTAGTCGCACGGTGAATTATCAGTGTAGGACTTTAATAGTTTAATATTTGCTATTTTTATTATTGCATTAGTTTTAATCAATTTTAAAGCATGCATATAGACTATTAATTTTGTATGCTATGGTGACTTGCACGACTTTCAATCAATATTAAAAATCTTCAACAAAAAAAAATAATCATATAAGCGTTTGCATTTTTAATTAAATGACTGATGAGGGATATTATTTTTATAGGTCAAAGATTACAATGTCGTCTTTATTGATAATCCCGTGGGGACTGGATTTAGCTACGTCGAGTCTAATGATAAATTAACTAGAACAAATGAGCAAATAGCAAAGGATCTCATGGTGTGCATTCAGGAATTTTACAAAAATTTACCAAGATTTGGAAAAACGCCGACTTATATACTTGCCGAATCTTATGGTGGAAAAATGACCGTTGAATTTGCTAACATATGGTATCAGGTAAGAAATGAAATCTCAATGGTATATATATTTTTTTATATATTAAATTGATTTTATTTTGTTATTTTTATATGATAAGGAGCAACGTAAAGGAAGCATTAAGAGTAATTTTAAAGGTATTGGCCTTATAGATTCGCTTATTGATAGCGACGCTATATTTTCATCGAGAGCTCAATATTTATTCAACTTTGTAAGTATTGATATTTAGCATTATTTTAAAAACTGTTATCTTATTGTTGAAATTTACACACGCTTCAAATATTATCGATAAACATATTATATTGCAAATGCTCAGTTACAATGGAATAATTCCTGACAAGATTGCAGTTCTTGGCGTGAATTTTGTTTATATTATATCTATACATGATTAAATTAATAATGCTTTGACTTGAAGACTTCAAATGAAATAAATAAATAAAGAATTCTAATATTTCAAAATATAAGTATATTAAGCATCTAGGGAGAAACAAACTTGGACAGTCCATATCTCGTGTAAATTGGGAGATGACGACTGGCCAATTTTACTCCCGTGGAGCGTGTACTATTTTTCACCATTATACCCGGGCCGAAAATGCCACATTCGCGTTTTTGAGCCGGGAGCGAAAGTGGTACTTTTTTATGAAAACAACCTTTCTAAAAAGGTAAATTATGTTTCGTGTTTTTACTAGAAATATATCATAGATACAATGATAATGCAATAGTTAATTATTGAATATTAAAGGTATATTTAATCTTCAAACATTTATAGAAACATTTATAAAAATTCATCATACTTGCGTAGACGAAATACAAAAGGTTTCGTTTCCAAAAAGTTATTAAATAAACTATCATATGCAGCTGTGTTCTAAATTTTAATCGATAATAATAATCAAGTACATTATTGTGAATTGTGGTTTCTGCTAAAATAATAAGGATTATTTAAAGGGTATGATAGATAGTGATGGATATAAACTAATGGACTCTACAGCCAACGAGTACGTGAAAGCAACTAAAGCAGGTGATTGGATGAAAGCTGTAGCACTTGGAGGTAAAATTGAGTACCTGAGCCAAAACCTCACCTATCACGTTGATCGCTACAACATCATTAAAAGAGTAGAGCCTCATTATTCTGTTCGCAGACTTGCTCTATCTGGTAAGAACTTTTTCAAAATTTATCAAAGCATTTATTTTTTTAAATTTTAAGCTACAGTAGCGGAAATAAAAAACGTTAATAACTGTGAAAAACTGTAAAAACCTGTATAAAACTGCGTAAATAACTGTTTGGTTTGAGACAGTAATAATAATTATTTAAAATTATTAACAGTTATTTACAGTTATTTATCGTTTTTTTACAGTTTTTTACAGTTTTGTAAAATATAAGTAACTGTATAAGAAATGAAGTTACTAATAATAGTTGTTAACAGTTATATTAAGGCCATGTAATACCGTGAATTTCAATATTTTTTAAATCAACATTCAAACGTTTATTTGGAAAAAGACGGACGTCAAGCGCTCCGTACACGTAAACACTATATTCAGAAATTTTTTTGAGTGATTCTATTAGCATTTTCGTTAGCTATATGCTCTTTTTAAAAGTAGCACAATTGCAGAGACCTACTTACCGACAGTACGGTTTTTATTTAATTGAATAAATTCTCATGATTTTTTTGAAAAAAGACGAACGTCAGGCGCTTCGTATATGTAAATACTATACTCAATTTTTTTTTAGTAATTTTATTATTATTTGCAAAAGATATAGACATTCTAAAATTATGTCGGTAAAGCACATCACCTTAACAGTTATTTAATGAATAAAGTTATTATTATAGCGAAAAAATGAACTGTTTATAACTGTATATAATTATAAATAACTGTTAATAACTGTAAAAGTATAAAGAACTGTAAGTTATTACTGTTTCAAACCAACCAGTTATTAACAGTTATTTTCTGTTTTTTATAGTTTTTGACAGAAACGATTTAGACGAGGGTATGACTAAAATAATAAAGAAACGTGTTTATTAACTTACAGAGACGGATTCCTCCATATACTCAGAAGCGCTCCAAAAAATTATGAGAAAGGTAAAGAGTGCTTTGAACTTAAAGAGCGTTTGGGGAGTTCAGGAGTCGGCAGTTTCGAATGCGCTTGTGGAAGATTCCATGAAACACGTCGTTCATCATGGTGAGGATTTTGCGCAAAATTGTTTTATTGCGAAGCAATTTTCTTTCCAGACAGAAGTATGACTTAAACAAAAACTACGAATTACAACTTTTATTTTTCAGTGGAACGCCTTCTAAATGAAACCGATATTAAAGTATTCGTTATTAATGGTCAACTCGATCTTATTATTAATACCCCAGGTAAGAATATATAATAGGCAATTTAAATAATTGTATAAAGTTCAAGTAAATTATATCGTTGACCGATCATGTTTTTGAAGGTACGCTAAGATGGGTAGAAAACATGAACTGGAAATATTCTCACGACTGGTTGGGCGCTCCTAGATTGCCACTAGTCGTTGACGGCATCATTGAAGGATATTCTAGAGGTTACGCAAATTTGAAATTTTACTGGATAAACCGATCTGGACATATGGTAAGTGTCCTTTCAAATATTATTCTTTGTAATTTTGAAAGATTTCTTTGATCTATCAATACAGTCGATTTTACTGTTATGACGTATATGAATAATAAAACCACTTCGAAATATCTTTCTGATAGATAATCTATATAATACTAATACTTATATTTTTATACAGGTACCTGCTGATAATCCAGTAGCAATGAAACCACTTTTAGAAGACTTGATATATAATTAACAGTATTGAAAAGAAATTCTACAGGTTTAACGGGAAGGTGTAAATCGTTTAAATAACTTAATTCTATAATTAATTTTTTTTTATTTGTTACGTATAGGTTTAATGTACATGTAAATTTTTGTTGATAAAACAATTTTTTTATTTTATATATACGATATTTTCTTCGTATCGCTAAATAAAGAAAAAAAAATAATTCTAGGTTGAAGATACGACAATTTTCAAGTTATATTTTATAAACCACGAATTTTATAATCCATATAATCCGTAATTTTATTCAAATGTCATCCTCAAACGATTTGGAGAGTATCGATTTGAAACTCTACAGAGTGACGGAGTGTATTTATTACAAAGGGCAATCATGACTTCGTTTTAAATATATCAAGATGAATTTTTTAAAATTGTTTAAACCGTGAGTATGATACGAAATAAAAAAATTGAAAAAATTTGTTCAACCGTGGCAACGTTGTATCCTAGCCACTGTACTAAGCCAATTGGTGCGTTTAATTGTTGCGTTTTGAAATGTTTTCGAACGCACCCATTGGCTCAGTAGTATGCAACGTTGTGTAATGGACGCATTTTCGTCCATTTACTAAAATAATTATTATACATTCACAGTAACAAAATTGTAAAAAAACGCGTGTAAACTTTAAACGGAAAGGGCATCCCACGTAGACGAGAGCCAAGGAGGAGGAGACAGCTGAAGGAGAAGGAGGAAGGGAGAAAAGACTAAAAAGTGGGCAAGAAAAGAAGGCGGAGAAAATAATGGAAAAACAAAG
>JAPYZO010001843.1:0-18164 GCA_030522905.1 Torymus flavipes
TAAAAAAAGAAAAAAAAAAAAAAAAAAAAAAAAAAAAAAAAAAAAAAAAAAAAAGAAGGAAACGGAAACTTGTACATAAACAGTATATAAAAACGGAACAGACAATAGTGAAGAAAAAAAAAGAAGGAGAGAACATTAAAAAGAAGTTTGTACTATGATTCTAAAGCTACAACGTTAAATTAACAACTTGACGCCGTTCTTGACGAAGCGTCGGATCACGTCGACGGCAGTCTTCCTCAGCGCCGTTTCGCTGGTCTTAGGCAGTCTCATGTCTCGCTGGTAATGGCACTTGTTCACGTGTTCCTTCAGTGCCCGCCAGGTCTCGTGCAGCTTCCCACAGTCGTCGCAACGAAAGGACATCACATCGTTGTGCTTGATTATGTGCCGATAGAGTGATCTTAGACCATTGAAGGTCTCCATGCACAGCGGGCAGGCGAGGATGGAGAGTGACAGTTGTTGAGGTCGGTTGCGCTCGCTCTTGCAGCAGTTGTGGAACCTGATATGAGCGACCGTCGGCATAACTCGCTCGCAGTCGTCGCAGTAGAGGTTCTCTTTGAGCAGCGTCAGGCAGTTCTTGTAGGGCAGGCGCAGTTTGCGACAACAGCAGAGGCACACGGGTTTCGTTGGCGGCGTCAAGAGCTTGTCGCTGTCAATTTGATCGCGCTCGTTGCACACGCGACAGAAGTCCTGCAGCTCGTGGTAGATGTAGTGGTGGTCGTTGAACTCGGCGACGCTGCTGAGCTTCTGAGCGCAGTAGCGACAGTAGACGTCCGTGCTGCTGTGCACCGCGCGGTGATGCTTCAGCAGGTCATCCGGGTCGTGGTAGATCGTGCCGTTGTTGCACGTTGCGCACGAGTACTGGTTCTCCTCGAAGCTCCTGTACGTGAAGTCCTCGTGTTCCTTCTTCACGACGACGAGACTGATGCTCTCGCTCGTCGATCTTCTTGACTTGTTGTTCTTGTGCTTTTCTTTAGTGCGATGAGCCTCGAGAAGGTCGGAGGAGATGAATTTGGCGCGACAGACGCGGCACGTGTACAGACTGTCGTACTCGTACTCGTCGTCGGTGTTGTCCGACAGATCCGAGTCCTCGTCGCTCGGGGCCGGGATGCACTTTAGGTACTGTCGGTGCTCGAAGATCTCGCGCATCGTGGCGAACAGCTTCTTGCAGTCCTTGCAGCTGACGAACGGTCTCAGCTCGAACGGCCCCAACTCTTCCTTCTCATCGGCCTTCTCTTCCTTATGCTGCTGTTGCTGATGCCGTTCCTCTTTCTTCTTTTACGCCTCTTCATCGTGAACACCCGTCGCCTCGGCTTATTGTTGTTGTCGTCCTTCTCGGGCTTGATCCAGGAGTAATCGCGCAGCTGCGACTTCAGCATTTCGATCTCCATGTCGGTCCAGCGTGGCAGCAGGACGCGCAGCTCTTTGCGCTCGCTCTTAACGAGTCTGCAACAGGCAAGAAGGAAAAAAAGCGTCATTCGCTAGTCAGTAGCAGAGGAGCACCGACAACACGTGCGCGCGCAAGACAGATTTTTTTATTTTTTGAGATACACGTTTATTGAAAATTCTCATCAGCTCAATACAGAGGTAATTGTAGTGAGTGTCTGTGTGTAAGTGTATATAAGTATATGTAGGTGTGTGACTTAGGCACTAGTGGTAATATAATCGCAAGATTAGGTACGGTACAAAAGTATAAAATTATGTTCTAAAAGGCGTTTGTGGTATAAAAAGTTATGAAAAAATTCGCTCGAAAATACAGTTACATTGCTGTAAAGTGGCATAAAAAAAAAAAATTGAGTACTTTGTAATTTGGCATTTTTGTACGCAATCATCGAAGATGACTTTCTATTAAGTACGTTAAAGACGTAAATCTAGAAATTTTAGCTTAACTTAACATTCGATAAAGCTACTATATCTATAAAATTGGCACGTTACTATCAGTAAAAAAATACTGTAGTGCAATAAAATATATTTTTTCACATTATATGTGATTACGTATACATGAAAGTGACTTGAACGTTAAAAATATGGTAAAAACTTTTCAAGTATAATAGTAGTAAGATAAAAGGCTAAGATAAAGCTATAAGATAAAGCATTGTATATATAAAAAATGTTCCTAAATATAAGTATGAATTCCGTCGAAAAATGGAATGTCGATAGAAATGCTTTATTTGCATACACTAATTATCAACGAACACTTTTTCAATTTAACGCCTAAACAATATTTTTTTCACGATCACAATTTAAATCAGTCTAAATTTCAAATATATAACATACCTTTTTTCAGTATTTAAAGATACCTTAATATATTTATTATTATGTAAATTTTGAATATCCGTTTCACTCTCATGGCAAGTAAGGCATATATGGCGAATTTTCAAATCATATAATAATTTTCATATTCGTTAATATTAGTCAATCGAAACAGTTTTGATTGATGCTCCTAGTAATACTATAAACGAAATTCATACAGTTGTACAAGCTACTTAAGTAAATCTTTGATTTCTTCAAAATATAAGATCTCATATGTAATTGCATTGAATTATCTTCTGGACGGAAGAGCGTAAAATAAATTGCATGGTTCTCATTTCCTTCCTCGTTGGCACTCGAAAACTTGATCTTCCGTTAAATGCATTGGTTTCTGCAGACTCGTGTCTTAAAATGAAAGAGCATACTAGAATTGTACTGACTTCTCTTGGAATGTATACGTATGATAAATGAACGATTATTATGTCCCTTTGAACGATTGCACGCTGATTTCCATTAAACGGAAAATCGTAATATAGGAATGCTTGACTATCTTGGAATGGAAGAATGTTTAATTGCATCTTGGTAATCTTAAAATATATATAAAAGTATAAAATATCCTCCTTCTATTGCTTTTTGTGTATATGTTGCGACGTAAAAGTATCGCTTGTAAAATGCATCAAAATCTCAAAATAGAAAATACATAGCTGTGTTGCTGTTTTCTTATACAGTTTAGAACCAAAACAGCCGGAGAAGTGCAAAATTTTGTACTTTACTTTTCTTAAATTCGTAAAATAAATGCTTCTGTTAAATGCACTTATACTTCAGTCAACAATATATATCTTTCTTTTAAGTATCATGCCCACACGTTGATCTAGATCTATTATAATTGCACTTGAACACGAATTCATTGGCACAATCGTGAGATACATCGTTGCTCCCTCTTTAGGACCAGTTCTCCAGAACCTTCCTGGCCAAATTGGCGATCGGCACCACCTTCAGCTCTTTGGGCATCGGGCCCGGATGGGTCTTCCTGTGGCGCACCAAAGTCGATCTCTGAGTAAAGCACTCGTGGCAGACGTCGCACTTGTAGGGCCGGACCTTAGCGTGCATGAGCACATGCTGATAATAATTGCTGCGCGAGGCGAAGAACTTGTCGCAAATGCTGCAGGTGACGCCTGGCCTATGCTTCGACTTGTGATTCATCAACTGTCCCGGTCCCGGGAAATTTTCACCGCAGGTCGAGCACTTGTAGCGCTGCACGTGGCGCATCAGATGGTTCTCCAGCTTGGACTCGCTGCGGAATTTCTTGAAACAGAGGCTGCATGGGTACATGGCCTCCTTCTTCACGTGCTCGAGCTTTTGCTGATGGTGCCACTCGTGCGCCTTCACGTTCTTCACCGCTTTGCCGCAGAACCGGCAAATCTGGTAGCTGCACATATGCACCTGATTTATATGCAGCAGCAGGTCCTGCTTCAGCTTGTACTTTTTGCCGCAGTGGTCGCACATGAACGAGGCCTCGATGTCGCTGTGCACGCGCACGTAATGACACTGAAGCGTCTCCTCCCTCTTGTACTTCAGATGGCAGATGCTGCACTCGAAGTGCGAGTCGATGTTGTGGGTCTTGCGATGACGCGCCAGCACCTCCTGGCTAAAGTACTGGCGGCGGCAGAGATCGCACTTGAACGGCTTCTTGTGGGAGTTGCGCACATGCTGGGCTACCTTGTACTCGTCCTCGAAGCGACGGTCACAGTAGGGACAGATGTCGCGGAGGGCATCGAAATCCGTCACCGTGTCCTTTAGCCAACTTGGGCGGCGACGTGTGCGCGAACTTTTACCATTGGTAGTAGTAGTGGCAGTAGGAGTGGTACCATTGGTGGTAGTAATAATACCGTTGGTAGTATTGCCGTTGGTAGTAGCACCGGTGGTGGTAGTGCTGTTCTTATACGTAGAGTAGGAGGGAGTGGAAAAAGTTCTGAAACATACGCATGATTGCGATTGACTGATTAGTTGACCGCGATCTTTGCTTTTTTTTTTGCTTTCTCGAGAGCAGCGGGGATCGAGAGAGAGAGAGACACTACAAGGTCCGGTACGTGTTAGTTCGCATGGTGTGATGAAGCAGATCTATCTACTGGTGCCGTCGAAAAACTATTTAATACGGTGGTCTTTTCATTGCTCGCTGGCGAACAATGGAAACATCACCTGTGCTCTTTTGTACAAAATAACTATAAAGGATTTCTTCTTCTTTCAAGAACAAATTTACAGTTATTGCATAATAAAGAACGATAAAATTATCTAAAAGCCTTCAAGAAGAATGGTTAATGAAGCAATAATACAAGCGTTAAAAGTAATCACTGACGTCTTTCTCGATACAAATAACCGTTAAATGTTAAGGTTAACGTAAAAGGGTAAAATTAAATATTTGTATTGAAAGTTTAAAAGAATAATGGGGGAGGGGGAGAGAAGATATGAAAATTAAAATAATCTTTCATGATCTTTCTGATGCTAGTTATGATACGCCCTGAAAAATTAATATATTTTGTCTTTATGAATGTAGTAAAAATATTTATCATTGGAAATATAGCAACTTACCTAAATATGCTGTAATATTAAATTACATAGGATATAATATTATATTGAATATAAGTACAATTATAATGATAAATCATAAAATTAATGTTGATATATATAAATAAAATAAACGATAAGAAACATTGAAAAACTTTAAGAAATCTGTAACGAAATCAACTATTAATAGAAATATTAAAAATGAAAAAGAATGATGAATTATGTACAATACAATGGATAACAGGAGTTTTCAAATATATAAAAATCTATTTATTGATTTTTAAAAGCTATAGGCGATATACATGGATTTAAAACGCAAATGTACTTAATAACAAAACGTGAACATGTAACCAATGAACTTTTAATATTAATATCGCACCTTCTCGTTTCTTTTTTGTTTTCAACGACTCATCTCAACTTATATGTATATAACATCAAGTTTATAAACTAAGTAAAAATCACTTTTGTTCATCACTGTAGGCGTTAATGTCTAACACTTACGCACATATCAGAATTGAGTTAGATGTATAAAATCAACAAACACATCCAAGTTGGTTTATCCAACCTATCGTATCAGCAGTATGTAAACGTTAAATTTACATAATGTTTTATTCAAAATATTCCTTACATAGCAAGATGCTCAATAAGAATATTTATATGTACAGATATAGCAAAAATATCTTCGAAGTAATTACTATAGTGATAATAGCGGCAACTTGAAAGTTTTGTAAAGAATTTTTTAAATACAATTCAATATGAAGTGTTAGTAATTAAATCTTTTCTTATATAGCAATATAAGAATAACTGGATGTTTTTAATTCTAACCAATATCAATATTTTAGGAACAGACGATTTTTTAAATAAGCCAAAAAAATTTTTACTCAAATTTTTAGTCACCGAAAATCGGTAAGGTTAATATGTAGATTAGTTCTCTTATCACAGATGAAAAGCATACGTTTTGCATAATTAATCTAGTTGGCAGAAGCAAAAAGCAGAAACCGTTTCATTCCATAAACGGCAGTCATGGATTTTACAAGCTTCTGTATAAAAATACCTATCTTACGATCATTCAATGATTTTTAGTTTAAAAATATTATATGTATATAATATTATACACTAAACAGTGGCACATAAAATAGGATGAGCTAATAAATATGGTTTTAAATACTGGCATCGCATTACTTTCTCAGTTAAAGACAGGTATTATAACATTACAAATTTTGTTCAAATAAAAAAAAACATAATCATAATAATAAAAAAAGATTATTTAACGATCTTAATTACTGACTTAATACGTAAACTTAGTATATTTTTAATTATATAATAAAGTTCGAATACTTGAAGATTCTTAAAAAGAAAAATCTTAAAAAAGAATTTCCTTGTCTATGAAAGTCGTCACTTCCTAAAATTTTCACATTCCAATAATCACGCCACTGAGTGTTTTCATGTTTTCAACATTTTTCCATCGAAAACGTAGGAATCCTCTCAAGCCTCTAAAATAACCACTTAAAGACGGATAAAGCATGGACAAAGTTAAAAACGATTTAGACACACGTGGACTTCTGATGGGCGGTCAGATTTCCCTGGCACGAGAATCCCCGATGGCATATCTGACACACATACGGCCTTTCCCCCGTGTGTCCCCTTCTGTGTATCGTCAAAGTCGACCTCTGGCTGAAGGCTTTCGGACACTGATCACACTTGTACGGCTTCTCACCTGTATGCACGCGTCGATGCATCCTGAGGTTCTCCGAGTCGGTGAATCCCTTGCCGCATATATCACAGACGTAGGGTTTCTCGCCTGTATGTATCCTCCTGTGTTTCTTCAGATGTTCCGCGCTGCTGAGGCTCTTGCCGCAAAAGTCACAGAGGTAGAGTTTCGTCGGATTGTGGCTCTCCTTGTGCCGGAACAGCGAGCGCTTCGTCGCGAGAACACGGCCGCAGATGTCGCACGCCGTACTCGTGACCTTCTGTGCCTTCAGCTCAGGATGTAGCCTCCTGCAGTGCGCGGACAACTGCCGCCTCAGGAAGAAAGCTGCCGAGCACACTTGACAGACGAATGGCTTATCGCCGGAATGTATGTTGTAGTGTTCCTGCAGCTCGGCGGCCTTTCGGAACCTCTTTTCACACTCGCTGCACTTGAATGGCAGCTCAGCCTTATCCGTGTGCCTGGTCATGTGAATCGTGAGAGCGGCGAGTACCGTCGTCTCGTAGTCGCACTCTTTGCACGTGTAGCTTGGCAGGAAGTGCGTCTTCTCGTGCCTCGTCAGGTCCCTGAATAGTCTGAACTTCTTGGGGCAGTGCTTGCACGCGAGGTCGCCCACTGTATGGCGCATCAAGTGCTTCTGGTAGTTGCTCTTGTGCCTGAACACCTTGCCGCACGTGTTGCATGTGTACTCCTGTTCCAGTTTCTCATCACCCTCCTCTTCCTCCTCCTCGTCCTCTTTTTTCGGACTGACGGCGTCCTTGTGGCGTTTCAAATGCTGGCGTAAGCTCAGAGCCGTGCGACACATCTTGCCGCAGTGCGCGCAATCGAACCTTTTTTTCACCGGGGCAAGCTTATGTTGCGTCGCGGAGTGCTCGTCGAGTACATTCTGCGACGCAAAAAACATGCCACAGGGTTTGCAATAGTAGGCCAGTGGTAGGTCCTCCTCCTCCTCCTCCTCCTCCTCATCCTCCTCTTCCTCGTCGTCGTTAGTAGCATGCGATTCCTCGACTTTGACGACAACGATGGGATGCTGCTCTTCGGTACACGTGCTACTCTCGAGCTTGCGCATCTGCTGCTTCTTCTTTGTAAACATGACGGGCGAAGAGGAGGCGGAGTCCATCGCTGTCACCTCGCCGTTGGTCTCCTTGTCGCCGAGGACCGTCAGCGGGTAATAGCGCTCTGGGTAGGCGAATCTGTAACGTGAAAGAAAACCGTCGGCTGAGTCAAGGCTGTGCGTATGGTTTTCTAACAAGTATACGCATTTTCAGAGTTTTTAGTTGTTGTTGTTGTTGTTGTTGTGTTGATCGATAGTTATTGAGTTTGGCTTCCCGGCTATTATTCTTAACGTGTAGTTGTTTAGAGCATTGGTTTTCAACGTCTGTTTGAGAGTGTGAGAAAAATGAGCTCGATTGGAATCGATAAACGCGCTTTTGCACGGCACGGCTTATCTTATTGAAATTAAAAAAAAAAAAAAAAACGCTTGTTTGCAATGTAGCCGTTTATAAAAGTCAAACTCAGTTAATGACTCTTAATTTAAAACTTACTTTTACGTAATTAAGTGTTACATTCCGACGTCCGATTATTACTTTCTAACTATGACAAAACAAATATTCTACTCGGCTTAATCATGGAAGACTTGAAACGCCTCTTTTATATCTCGGATCATCACACTGCACATCTCTTGTGAACTTTACTGTGCCCATTGAGCATCGCCTTCGACACGAACGACTTGTTGCACGTGGCGCACTGATATGGTCTCTGCCCTGTATGATACCGCCTGTGTATCACCAATGTCGAGTGCTGCGTAAAAGCCTTTCCGCACGTCTCGCAAACGTACGGTTTCTCCCCCGTATGCGTCCTTCTGTGCACCACGAGTGTCGTTCTCTTGTGAAACGCCTTGCCGCACACATCGCACACGAGGCTCTTCTCACTGTTATGCAGCCTCAGATGGTCCTGCAGTGAACCTTTCGAGGAAACGGACTTGCCGCACAAGTGACAGTCGTACTTGTTCTCGCCCGTATGGCTTTTCACGTGCGCCACCAGGGAGTTCTTGAAGGCAAAGGTCTTGCCGCAGAACTCGCACTGGTGCTTCGTCGGCTCGAAATCCGGCTCGTGGCTCTTGCTGTGGCCCCGTAGCGAGTGATTGTTCGGAAAGCTCCTGCCGCAGTCCTTGCACACGTGCTCCTTCGCGCCGTGCCTCACGTTCATGTGTCCTCTCAGCTCCGCGTTCGTGAAGAAGCCTTTGTTGCAGACGTCACAGTGCGTTGTGTATTTCTCGAAGTGCCGTCGCTGATGCGTGGCAAGCTGAGAGGCCTGGACGAAGGCACGGCCGCATACGTCGCAGACGAAGTTACGTTGCGAGCTGTGAATACGACGGTGCACCGCGAGAGTGTTGCTACGCTTGAAGCTCTTGTGACAGACGTCGCAGCGGTGAGGTCGCGCGTCGCTGTGGGCTATCAGGTGGCCGTCGAACAGGTTCTTTGTGCGCAGACGCCGCGGACAGAGCGGGCATTGGTAGGTACCTGCGGGCAAGCGTGTATCTCGTCAGTGGAGGAGAGACTCGTTAGTGGTTGAGTGAAGAATTTAGAGAGAGAGAGAGAGAGAGAGGAGTACTGACCATCTTGGTTGTTCGATTCGGGATTCTCTCGTTGGTTATTGATTGCGGGTGAGTTTATTTTAGGTGTGCTTCCTAGTGTGCTTTCTGATTTTGTTAAACTCCCGGTGCACTGGAGAAGCCTGAAAAAAAAATACCAGAAAGCGTCAGTCGAGTGTTTACGTCCGAATTTCGATTACTTACTCTGAAGAAACCAATACCTAGAAATTTCGGAGGAAAGCCAAGAATTTGTGGTTTTTTTTTCCCCATCTTATTCGAGAGAACGAGAATTCTTGTTACATTTTACCAATGAAAAATGTATTTATCGGGTACTGCTACAAGTAACTTACCTTTACAATTTTATAAGAAATAATAGATTTTAATCGAAATAAATTAAAATCAATAACTACAAAATAATATTAAATTCCATGTCGAGAAAATTGTATTTTTTTTTTTTGTTTTATTAAAAAACATGTAAATATTACACATGGTATTGACTACAGTTCTGTAAATAACGACTAACATCGTTAGTGTCTATATTCGACGATTATGATTAGTAGTAACTCTTTTAGTTATCAGGTTAAAATTTCAATCGTAAATCTTTAAAAAAACTTTACTTTCTAAGACTTTTCATTACTAGTAAAGATTTATCTTAAAACTTGGCACTATAGTTTCTCACAATACTTTTGATTTTTTCGCTCTTAATTATCATAGTCTCAAGTAATACTTTCAAAATCACGATATAAATATAATAAATATTAATAAATACGTATACATATTAATGTACTTTCATGGTGATATCACACAGGTCGTATTAAATTAAGTCACGCTCGAGATTATCCGTTGCCACCATATTCGGACTTCCGTATGTGGTTCTTAACGTGTGCGGCCAACGGCGATTCCTGAGTGAACCGTTTGTCGCAGAATCTGCACGGGAAGGGTCGCTCGCCCGTGTGGGTTCTTTTATGCACCACCAGATACTTCTTCACACTGAACGCCTTGCCGCAGTCATCGCACACGTGTGGTTTCTCGCCGGTATGTATTCTCGCGTGTATGGCCATGTAGGTCTTGTTCACGGCTTTGCCGCAAACATTGCACGGCACGAGGTTCTCCCCGGTATGACTCCTCGCGTGTTTCCTCATATTCGTCCTGTAGTAGCTGACGAAATCGCACTCGTTGCACTTGAATAACTGCCGCGAGTCCGGATCGTCATGGCGTAGTTTTGAGTGTAACTTCAAATACGCGAGAGAGCTATAGCTCGCGTTGCACACAAGACACACGTGTCTATCGTCAGCGTCGCTCTTCTTTTTGTTCTTAGTTGCTTTGGTGCGTCTGGTATTGTGGAAACGTTGGTGCAGATTGAGCGCGCGATTGCTAGAGTAAAATTTGCCGCAGAACTCGCAGCCAAAGCTGAGATTCGGATGCTGCTTGCCGAGATGTTGGCTGAGAGCGTCGGCCGACAATTGAGGCTCACCACAGAAGTTGCAGCCGTAGCTCTTCTTCGTGTGCGTGCGAACGTGCAGAGCGAGCTGTGGCTTGGTTGGGAAGAGTTGCGAGCAGTATCGGCACTTGTGCTGTCGGCGTGGTTTGGGTTTCGAGGGACTGCTGCTGTTGCTGGTGCTGGTTGTGATAGTGGTGGTGGTGATGATGACGTATCTGGAAAATACGGTGCTGGGGTGAGAGATGCTGACACGTGTTGGTGGCAAACGAGATAATTGTTTCGTTCGATAGACGTTTAAGTTAATATTTCTAGAGTTGATTTTGAAAGATTGGGTTGGAAGTATGCATATCTTTGTCGTTATGTGTTAGAGAAGATATAGAAATTTAATTGATATTAATATTAAAGTCTTTCAAGTTCGATAAAGATTTTAACATTGTTAGGATCGATTAGTTTAGTGTTCAGGAGTAGCTACTTACCATTCCCTGAAATACATAATTTTCATATATGGACGAGGAAGCCACAAAACAAAGGCAAACACCACAGCTTCAGTAATAAACAATCGTAACAATTTATTAATTTATAAAAAAATAATTTAACTACATGATTGCAAAAGTAATACAAAAAAGAAAAAGAACTTGAGTTAGGCAATCACTCGTCTCACAATCTCACATTACAACTTTTTCGCTCTTCTCGTGTATTAACGGTGTACGGATGTACGATTTTTCATGATGATGGAGGTGGACCACGAAGTTTGTCTTGTACTTATTGGACTTACGTTGCCTTGATTCTATATTATTCGCGCATTTATCTCGTTTTGCCTCTGTGCATGTTTTTAAGGCCAGTATCCAAGCAGTTTTGATTCTGCTGAACTTTATATGGTAAGTTGACGAATTTCTTGGAAGTTGAATTGACAACTTTGGGCTTCTAAAATCGAGGTGCTTAAGAGGGAAGTCTTGGACGATTGTCATCTTGCTGTTGTTCTACACTCGTAGGTTTCTTTCTTCGAAATTAAATAATTATTCTATAACACGCTTTTCTATGTATTATATAATTTGGTATTGAGAAGTTTAATGAGGATTTTCTATGAAGATGGCACCGTCAACGACACAATATATGATGAGCTTATTTTAAATCTACGTTACTATCTTACAGGCTAGCGTACAATAATATACAGATCCGTGCTTCTCTTCATCAATTCCACTTTGGAATGCATTAAACATTCGCGTAAATACTAAATACAATGCCGGACGTAAAAAAATGCATCATCGGTTTGTTAAACGCCAGGTTAGCAAATAAGTCCATATTTATGGAGATTTTTCATATTAAAATTTACAAAGTTAAGTTTCTTCAACATCATCATCTGAGTATCAAAAGTTTTCAGGCTTCTCCTCTTCATCTAACTCATGCTCTAAATCCTCCTCGCCCTCATTTTCGTTCTGTACTACTTCTTCGCCCACCACTTCCTCCTCGTCTACATCTACTTCATGAATTATAATATCATTATCTTCATCCGCAAAGTCTTCCTCCTCTTCCTCATTCATCCCTTCTTCTTCTTCATCTACTATCTCTTTCGTTTCTTCCTCTTCCTCGTCTTCCATCTCTTTCGATTCTTCCTCTTCCTCATCTACCACCTCATTCGCTTCTTCCTCTTCCTCATCTGCCATCTCTTTCGCTTCTTCCTTATCTGCCATCTCTTTCACTTCTTCTTCTTCCTCATCTGCCATTGCCATCACTTCTTCCTGCCCCTCCTGTTCTTTCTTTTCCACTATCGTTCCATCCTCGCTAATGATCATCCCGCGTTTTACTTCCTTATCCCTTTCCTTGTTCTTTTCGAAATGCGGCCTTCTGCCCGGGCCTTTGGCGATCCACGTGTTTGCCTCTTCTGGGTGATGCCGCCTGAAATGCATCGTCAATGTGCCACGTTGTGTGTACTTCTTACCGCACTTCTGACACTGATAAGGCTTCTCACCGGTATGAGTTATCCTGTGCTTGGTCAGGTACTTCCTAGCACTGAAGGCCTTGCCGCAGAACTCGCATATCTCTGGTTTCTCACCCGTGTGTATTCGGGAATGTATCCTGAGGTAGCTTCTGCGCATCTGCTTGCCGCATACCTCGCAGCCAATGATATCCTCGCCCGTGTGTTTGTACATGTGCTCGCGGAAGCAGGTCTTGTGACTGGTCTCGTAGTCACACTCCTCGCAGCTGAAGCGCTTTCTCTCCTGCACATCGACGTGTACGAGCTGTATATGTTTCTTCAGATAAACCTCGTGCCGGAAGTTCTTGCCGCATTGCTCGCACGTGCTCGGATTATCGTCGCGCAGGTGCGCCGCCATGTGGACCTTCAACGATTGCCTGAGATAAAAGCCTTTGTTGCAGATCTGACAGTGTTCAGTAAAGTCACCGCTGTGCTCCTCGTTCATGTGGGCCTTCAGCAGCGCCATCGTGTCGCACTTGACATCGCAAATCTGACACACTATGTGTTCACCGTGCGCGGTCGTCATGTGGACCTTCAAGTACTTCGCCTTCTTGAAGATCTTGCCGCATTTCTGACACGTCGACGGCTCTTCCTCGCCGTTTTCGTTCACCTTCTTCGGCTCCGTCAGAGTGCGTACTCGTCGTCGACGACCAGTCGCTGGCAGATCGTCGACCTCGACGAAACCGCAGATCTTGTAGTGCCGCTCGTACATGCCCTTCGACATGAACGACCGATTGCACATCTCACACGTGTACTTAACAAGCGGCTCCCTCAGCGCTACTCGCGTTCTTAAAATAGACTTTTCAGTTTTATGAATAATTAAAGTTGAGCGATCGGGGAAGAGTTCATCGCACGAGTCGCACTGGTATGCATGCTCCCCGCTATTCACGTCATCGTCTATTATTTCGACTTCTTCTTGTTTTATTTGTTCGATGTCAGGGACGATGGCTGCCGGCTGCAGGACGATCACGCGATTAACGGTGTCCATTACCGATTGGATGTTGCTGTGTGTCGTGAAGAACATTGTCTTCGAGAGCGCGTCCATATTAACGACGCGCTGGTTGCCGATGCGTTTGCGTCGGAGGATAGCCGGTCGCTTCATTCTCGTCCTCTTCAATCTGAAATGGAGAAAACAAGAGTGGAGTTAGTCGAGTTTTCCTGACAACAACAAAATTGTTAGACGATACAGAAGAGTTTTTGTAAGTTTAAGATGTTGGAGATACGGTGAACGCGAGTTTTTTCTTTTGGTTTACTTACTTTTGGTTTATCGTACATTGGATTACAGTGGACAATGTTCTGGCTTTCGAATGAATTCGACAAGTTGTGATTAAAGCTATTATAAATTTAATGTGTTTTCTCTTTTTATAAAAATTGTCATACAAAGAAAATGTTTCGCGAGACGTGATGTATATGTAGCATTCACTTTGGTTATTCTCCAAACTATATGGCAAAATTATAAAGTTTATTAAGCGTACCTAACGAATATTTGGTAATGACAACATTTTCGATGAATAACTCAAGTTTCACAGACACAAATAGTTGTAATATTTATGAACTTATGATTGTGATTGGCATTATTAGAAAGTAATATCAATAATAATTTCGTGTTTTTCTTAAATAAATAATGTACAATACATTGGAACTTTTTTATTTTTTTTTATTTCTAAAAAAATTGGCAACATTAAAGAGTTGTTTAAAACTTCGTATCAAAATGTATACAATTCTATACACGCCACACACTATATCTATCTGACTGTTAGAGTACTTATAACAATAACAATATATTCATGCATGCAATCACTCAGTCTTTAACCATGTATCATGAATGTATGTATAATAATAAATGCTTCCAGTAGATACTCAAGTCGAACTAAGATCTTCTTTAAATAATACCTCTAACTAATAAAAAAAAGAGGATGTCAAAGTTATTGCTAGTGTAAAAATCGTATTTTTCATTGTTTCAATTCATTATTTCGTTGTTCTTAATTTTAATTGCGTTTTATTCAGAATAAAATACGTCGATGATAATAAAGATAATTGTTAAACGTTTAAAAATAAAAAATATCAGGAGAAAAGGTAAAATGTCGATATAAGTATCAGTTCCGACATCCCTTTAATTCATTGTAATGAATAGATAAACAGAAAACACTCTCATTCCGAATAACATATATTACTGAAGAACACCACTACATCTACGAAAATAATATCCGATCACACCGCAAGGACATAGCTCGCCGAACCATCACCTCCCTCCCTCTTAAAGCTTTTTCCCGCAGTGCACTCAACAGCACCGTTACTCCGCGGTGGTGCTACACTTATGCTTCTTCAGCCAAACGTTCTGCGAGAAGCTCTTGCCACAATCGTTGCACTTGTACGGCTTGATCTTGTTGTGAACCCTCTGATGAACGACGAGGTTTTTCATCTGCCTGAAGTTCTTGCTGCAGATCTCGCAGGTGAATGGCTTCTCGTCGCTATGAATCCTTTTATGAATCTTCAAGTAATAATTACTGGCCACCGCTTGACCGCACTCGTCGCAGATGACCTTGGCTCCAGTGTGTATCTTCATGTGCGTCTTCACCGCGTTCTTCCAGAAGCTCGAGTAGTCGCACACCTCGCAGGTGTATTTCTTCGGCCGACCGGCCGGATCGTGCACGGTCGCGTGCAGCTGAAGGCTCCTCTTGTCCGCGTAACTGAGGTTGCAGACGGTACAGGTGAAGGGTTTCTCGCCCGTGTGACTGATGATGTGCCTCTCGAGCACGGTTTTCGAGGCGAAGCCCTTATTGCAGATGTCGCAGCGTATATCATAGTCGTCGACGTGGTTGCGCTCGTGTTTCTTGATGTAGGTCATGCTGGCTGTTTTGAAGCCGCAGTAGCGACACTCGAAGGTGCGGTGCTTGTGTTTACCCTGGATGTGGTTCTCGCAGCTGTACTTGGTGCGGAAAAGCTTCTGGCAGGTGCGGCAACGATAGGCGACGCGATATTTGCGACTGCGCGGATGGGCAGTGGTCATGTGGCGCACGCACAGTTTCGCCGAGGCGAAGACGACGTCGCACCTGCTGCACTGGAAGATGCGCTTCAGCACGCCCGACTCCATGCGCACTAGGAGGCTGTGGATGGGCTCGACGTTGTCGTCGGGCTCGTTGGCGAGATGGCTGGCGATCACCAGGCCGCGCTCGCTATTACCAGCCGAATCTTCGAACTGCACGGTCTGGGCCGGTTGCTCGGACGAGAGTTCCTGGATTGCAGCGTCATCGATCTCCTCGAAGTCCTCGGTCTGGACTGTTTTGCCGGGCGATAGTTCCTGGCCTATAATGGCCTCGTCATCGATCTCCTCGAAGTGCTCGTATTCCTGCATGTCCATGTCATCTTTAATCTCGTCTTCCTCCTCTTCTTCGTCGGCCGTCGTTTGCTCTATCTTTTCGAGAACTGTAGTCGCCTCTTTGTCGACCATGTCGATCTTGGTGTCGACCGCGAGGATGTGCTGTTCGTTGGTGTCCAGGTATTCCTGCCCGCTTTTGGCGACGGCTCTGCACAGACAATCAAGACAAGATTTATGCATTTTTTGTGATGCAGTCCGCGCGTGGGTGATGTCGATTTTGTAATAGTGGTTGAGTGATGGTTGCCGGTCGGCTTAGGTATTTTAGGTATCTTAGACTAGAGTCAGGTTCGTCTACACCATTTTCGTTTTGTTTGCTTTGGATACTGAACGACGACGGTTGACGAGCGATAATTAGAAAGGAAATCGAAGAGAGTTACGGGTATTATTGCGAAATACGGAACAGAATTCGATTGCAAAGTAAAGAATATATACCCTTACAGGCTAAATTATGTATGTTTTCACTTTAATGTTATAAGTGTCGCGAAAAGTAAGAAAAATGTAAGGAATGGAGTTGAGTTGTCATAAGAGTGCAATATTTACGTATGAAATTTGTTGGTTTTAAAACATTTCTATCACTACGAAAATCTAGTATGAAAAGAAGACCTATGTTCTCAACGTGAATGACATATCAATAATTAATATTTTCATTATTATACTTACTGTTTTTATAAAATTGTTAATATAGTCTGCTTTTCTAAAACGTCTCAAAACTTGTTAAAAAATAATTGCCAAGTCGATAAATGTTTTAGTTAATTAAGAATAAAATTCAATACATAAATATTAAATCAACAGAAAAATAAATTAATAGAAAATAATTAAAATCCACAAAGGCAAGTAAAAATACTTTGAAAATTAATTTATAAAATTTAATGTTATACGACAAAAGCAGTACCATATAAATCTAATTTTTTTTTATCGAAACATACTTTAAACTTTTAAAATTATTAAATTTTGTTCATCTGTAACAATTTTTTAAGGGAGATATAGAGGAATACGGGTAGGAAGTCAAATGAAAGTCATCGTTAGAATTCTTTCTTTATTAAATAAAAAAAATGATAAAACGTACAACTATAGTATAAAGCATCTAAATAATAAATCTTTAAACTCTTCGAGAGAAGAAAATATAGGAATAGAAATGCGTTAATCCCCTCGTAAAAAGAGGATCAGTATACCGGAATGAGTTTGATATCTAAAATAAAAAAATCATGCGACCAGTTTTGTCTCATAAAAAAATGCACCATTAAAGAAATCTAATATGAATTCTCATCTGTTATTTACCTTTATTTTTATAAAATGTAAGTCGGCACGCAATTTTCGTCGGTGCGTTTACACAATTCAATCACAAACGGTGCTTTACAAGCTAGATATCTCTCCATGAAACAAAGTGCTATTAATCCATTGTCATGAGGGATTGTAAAATTCAATTATTTAAAATTCTTTCACGTAATATAATGTATATACTTTCGTTCCTTTCTATAAAATAGACCTACGTTTCAACTATTGACTACCACAAGTCAGTGACTCTCACGGAATGCTCGAAATCGCAGCGTACATTCAATGTACGGTTAAAATAGTACTTCTATTTATGTGGTTCCTGAAATTCTGCTCGCCTGAAGTCTTACTGTTCGTTTCAAGGTTTCGACTTAATCGAGACTTTTTAAAGAAATGGAAAAATAGGTAGACATAAATGGAATTTATTGTTAATTAAAAATATTACTTATGTCGACTGTCATTTACCATCCACTGATAAGAATTTTTCCATCGGTCTTATAAATTAAATTAATTAATATTAATGGCAGTCAGATTGCCCTTGTTTATAATCACCCCGTAGAATAATAGAGTGAAATTAGATTAGTTCAGAAAACCTACATGGTCAGGTAGATTTTTAAATTTTGATTCACACCACCAATTCGGAAACAAGATAGGTGCGAACAAGGGTGTCATCGACAGAGCGATTAAATTGTTACATAAAGATTTTAGGAAAAAGAATTTAAATTTAGTTAGAGAAACATTTATTAAGAATAGTTATCCGGCACAATTTATTGGGAAGAATGTATATTTTAGTTTACCATATGTCAGAGGTTTGTCAGAAAAGATTAGAAGGGTTTTTAGAAAACATAATATTCAAGTTTCCTTTAGAAACGATAATAATTTAGTAAGGTTATTTAGTAATTGTAAAGACAAGGATGATAAATGTTTAAAATCGGGAGTAGTTTATAAAATTAACTGTAGGGATTGTAATGGATGTTATATTGG
>JAPYZO010001844.1:9350-25806 GCA_030522905.1 Torymus flavipes
CCAAAAAGATTCAGATTCTCAGAAGTGTAAAATATGAAGATGGATTTTGTAACTTTTACTTTCTAAACTTTCTTTGCACATTTTCATCCTTTCGAAAGTGCATCTTTAAAAAGATATTTTTTATGCAATAAAATTTCGACAAATAGACGTAAACGGCAATTTTAATTTTTCCAACGCTATACATTTTTTTCTATTTAAATGTTGAATAAGTACTTTTTTAAATAACAATTATAAGAGGTTCTTTTCATATAACAATGTTGCTTCTAACTCATACGTACTATATATCCTAATTCAATCATTGATAGTATAAATAATTTAATTATATATTTTCCTCATTTAAAATCTTAATAAGGACTATAAAAAATATATTTATGAGTTTTATGCAAATGCGACGTTATACTGACATCACTAGTGCTCCAATTAAATTAGTAATTCAATGACAACTTCATAAATAATCAATTTACAATTTTTATTTACACTATTCATTTACAGGCAAAATTTATAACTATAAAAATGAAGATAAATCCTCTTTTATAAAAATATATTTTACATTAATGTAAATTCATACAAAAGTTGTTTCTTTACACAAATGTGATTAACAAATCGTTTTGTCCTTAGCAATGTGCGGAGACGGCGCCAATGACTGTGGTGCATTGAGAGCAGCGCATGTCGGAATTTCACTTTCCGAGGCAGAGTCAAGGTAACATTTTTTTTTTTCTTTTTCGCATTTGTATATAATAACACCGTTACAGCAATAACATAAAAAATCAAATTGTAATTTGCAAGATTCCTCCGCGCGAGCGGAAAAGTAGTTTTTTCTTATGACTCATTGCGTGTAGCTGAGAGCTGATAATTACGAGAATTTCTAACGCCTTGCAAGAGTAAAAAAACAATCTCCACGTTAATATCTTTTGATTTATACGTCTTTTTTTTCTACGTAAAAAAAAATCAATGGTATATCATACCGAGCACAATTATACTATATTGTATCAGTAAGGCTAAGCCGAGAGAATATTACGAAAGGGAAATTCTTCCGCGCCAATATATGTACATCCATATCAGGCAGCAAAGCACGCTAATCAATCTTCCATTTACAGCGTGGCGAGTCCATTCACCTCGCGCGTGCCCGACATCAGGTGCGTGCCGACCGTGATTCAACAGGGCCGTGCCGCGCTAGTCACCTCCTTCGGCATCTTCAAGTTCACGGTCTGCTACTCCCTCACCGAGTTCATCAGCACCATAATCCTCTACGGCATCAGCTCGAACTTCACGGGTCTGCAGTTCTTCTACGTGGACGTGCTGCTCTTCGTCAACTTTGCCTTCTTCTTCGGCAAGACCGAGGCGTACGGCAAGCTGGCAAAGGAGCCGCCTACCTCGAGCCTCGTCAGTTTCACTCCCCTCTTTTCCCTGACCGTCCACACGATCATCATTGCCCTCTTCGAGCTGATTGTCTTCTACGCGGTGCAGCAATTCGACTGGTTCACGCCGTTCGTGCCGAAGGACGAATTTCTCTACGACTGCTACGAGAACTACTCGGTCTTCTCCATGTCCACCTTTCAGTATGCCATTATCGCCATCGTATTCTCTCGGGGTAAGCCCTACCGCAAGGCCATCTACACGAACAAGTGCTTCATCCTCTCCATCGTCGTCCTCACCCTTTGCAATATTTATATCACGCTGTCGCCCGCGCAGTGGGCGATTGACCTGCTAGAGCTGCAAATGCCGCCGGTCTACGACTGGCGGTTCATGATCGTCGGCTTGGCGCTGATCAATTTCTTGGTCTGCCTTGCCTTCGAGTCCTTCATTGTCGAATACATTATCCAGGAGAAGATCAAGCCCAAGCTGTACAAGCCTGAAAAGTCGAAGAAGCAATACTTGCTGTTAGAGTACGACTTGAAATGTAATCCTAATTGGCCGCCGATTAGCACGGACCTGCCGAATCTGCCAATAACGCCGAGCTACGAGAACATCATAAACTCGACGCGTAAAGCAAGCATTGCCGAGTCGATTATTTATGTTTCTATAGTTAACGAGAACGAGCAAACGATGCAAATGAGCAGGTCGTACGCGAACGATGGAGTTGACAACCTAGCTTTTACGAATGATTCGACTGACGTTAATGAAATTGACCAAAAGTGATATTTTTAAGAGTATTATTTTAAAGACTTTTGTACGTTTATAGCTTTAAGTATTGTAGACCAATATTTTTTATTAAAAATGTATTATTATTAAAATTATTGTTACCTAAGTCATGTGTTTATTAGGTATTCAATAATAAACCTGTTCATTCATGAAATAAAACAAGTTACATATCATCAATCGGGAATTTTGTTCGTCTTCTGATCCTGATACTTTAATAGTTCTAGCATTTTCTGAAAAAAATTATATTTATTTTATAATAAACTACAACTAAAAGTAAAAATAATTTGAAAGCACAATTTAATAGCTGAATTCTGTAGTTCTTACCAATGATTGAATCGTGATTTTGTTTCAATTCTTTCTGTATCCATGGCCTGTATTGCAGTACAACCCTATTGAGCATTTGTATTGTACTGTCATTAATTCGATTTTCAAGTAATAAAGCAGGAAGTGACTTGACAAATTCTCTAAAAGCATCTTCACTATAAAGTAAAAATTTGATCATAAAATAGATGTTACTTTCTGGGAATAGAAAATGTCTGATTTACAAAAATTAATGTTACCTCTGTAAATTTTCTAAATTATGATCCACAACAATTTCTCTGAGAATTGTAAATAATTGTGTTTGTAAATCTTTTCTTGTTTGGAGCAAATATGCATCAATTACACTTTTTAAAATATGACCTAATGGAATTTTGTTTTTATACCATGTTGCATTAGCTTTTAAAAATAAAACTTTTAGAGCTTTAATTAAGTATGGCAGTGAAGATGACTCAATGTTTGACCATTTTTCCAGCTTATCTGTAAAACAATAAAAATAATTATGTATAACAATAGTTTGTAGTCATATACCAATTAATTAATATCAATAATATAAAATCTCACCTATTATAAACTGAAGAATTTGAAAACTCAAATTTTTATCTAATCTGTCGGGTTTTGGGACACCAGGTATAGTAGTGAACCAAATATAAATATAACACAGAGTTAAATTTTGTTCTAGACAGTCTCCAGAAGTTAATAAATCTTCTTGAGATTTCTTCGGTCTAGAACCAGATTTTTGTGGCACATATGGAAATTCCATAAGAAGATTTTTAATAAAAATGTTTTGAAATTTATTTTTAAACCATGAACTAAATAATGATGTCTTATTGTCATTTTCAAGTAATTCTATATATTCAATAATAGATTGAATTATGCTAGTAATACATTTTAGAAGTGATGCAGCTTCATCAGAAATAGGAAGCTGAGCATTAGTTGAAACTTGTTTTTTTGGAGAAACTTCTAGCCAACTGTCAAACATCAAAGGCATTAATGAGTCTATGTAACTTTGCAACTCTCCTGATTCTAAAGTTTTATTAGTCTGTTTATTAGATTCAGAATTACTAAAATCAATGAGGTAAGGTTGTAAAGAAGTTTGTGAGTAAACTGGAAAATGACCATTTTCATCTTTTATATGATGAACATTGAGAGAATGTATTGATGATGAGATAGACCTTGAGTTCTTTTTATTTTGAACGATAGCAAACAAAAATTGTTGTAAGCTGTTCAATACTTTTATCCTCCATTTCATACTAGTGTTTTTAGAATTTAAGTTTGTTGTTAACTGTCTACCTGGTTGAGCTTGAGATCGAAGTTTAGAAATCATGTCTAGAAAATAAGGAAGAATTTTATAACTATTGCTAGCCAAAAAACTACTACAATGTTGTATTAATATATCAAGAAACAAAAGTGAATCTTCCATTATATTTTGGTCAATATGAGTCATTGCACATGTTAAATATGAAACAAGAATATTGCAAAATGGAAGTAATTGATCCTTTGAAACTGGGCTTAGAACTAAATTCAGGGCTTTTAGAGATTCCCTTCTAATAGCTTTTTCTTTATCAAGTGTTAATGCTGCTATTCCTTTAAGTAATACATTTAATTGTATATTCAAAACATCTACAGCATGTTCTGATAAGATTTCTTTTAGTTCTCTGATTGCATCTTGTCTTACAGAAGAATTATAATGCTGCAATCTTGTTAAAAGATCCTGTAAAAATTATATAATTTATTTTGAATGTTATCAAATTTAGACACTTTTTATATAAAATCTTAAATTTATACTATATTCAGAGTCATGTTTATAAATTGATTTTATTTTACCTTAACATTAAGTTTTCTGCGACTAAGAATTTGGGACCCATCTTGCTGTTTTAACTGTTCACGAATCACAATTTTTTTTACTTTAAAACTGGCATCTGTAATATTTAAACCTTTTGGCAGTGGTTGCTTCGACCCTTTTGTAGTCGTTTTTAGTTTGACTTTTGCTTTTTCGGATTTTAATTGTTTTTGATGTTTATGATTTTTACCCATGATGAAAAATTAATGCAGTAACCTGTTAAAAACTAAATAAGTGAGTTATTTGAGTAAATAAAAAATATAACGTTAATATAATCACATCAAATTTATTTCCCACCTTAACTGTCTATTTTACAATTACTTAATATTTAACTAAAAACTTCAATCGACGAAATTATAATTTTATCACATACACGTGCTGCACCACTGCATGCGTGCGGTCATGTTGTCGGATATAAGTACGGCACAGAATTGGGGTTAGGTTGTTTCCACACCGCACACGGTATATAGCGTCACAGCTGACGTTGAAATGACATTTGAAAATTGGAAAAGATAGGGATTAGGAGGAAAGTTATACTGAACTCGTACGTTGAAATGAGCGACAAAACGTTCAAATGCTTGTTTGCTATATAAAATCATCATTCTTCTCTCCAATAATACACTAGAGTGGTAAGTGATCGACTGTCTTTTCTTATTATTTCAAATAATGTAATTATAAAAATAGGGTTAATAAGTAGAAATTGTAGCAAAGACAAATATAAAATATATACGAGTTGCTAATTAAACGTGACCGACAGTTTTCCATTATGCTAATGCTCTAGTGACTGCACAACTTCAATTTTTTCTCTACATTATCTTGTTCTATACCTGTTATCTATCCATGTTCTTTGAATTTTTTTTGGCTTTGTTGACAATTGTTATTGAAAATATATGTAACTAATTTTGGAGTAACTTAATTATTTAGATTATAATAAATATACAAAACTTTATTAAGTAGATTTTCAAGTTTTTCTATTAAACATTATCAGAAATTATCAAATAAATCCCTATTTCATAATATTGTTTAATTTGCAGGTGACTCTAACACACGATTGAAGAATGTACACATTGTGTAACTGTTTTTATAAGGTGGAAAATATATGATTGGAGAAACAATTTAAGTAGTAAACTTGTAAAATTTTCACTAAAAAGTATTAAGAGTAAAGAGAAAAGTCAAAATGAGTAAAATAAGTATGAGTTTCTGTCCACCGAACATAACATTCAATGAAATTTGGGTGAACCATGGCATGTCTAAATGTTTTATGAATACTGTCAGTACTTCTATAATTGCACTATACTTATTAATTTTTGGTTCAACTCAACTATGGATGTATCGCCGATATGGAACTGAAATTGACTTCCGTTCATTGCCAAGAAGTAGATTATATAAATTCCAAAAATTTCTTCTCTTTTTTATTCCATTCCTTAGTCTTCTAACAATTATTTTACAAGCTACAGTTTTAGACGACAAGCATGTTTACGGATATATGGTTAGTCCTATAAATAAAATAACTTAAAAAATTATTAATATAATAACTAATTTAATTAAAAAAGATATTGAGAAAATTTAATTTTTATTTTTAGATTTTAACAACAGTTTTGACTGTGATCGTATATCCTTATTCTGTTTACATATTAAGCATAGAAAGACATAAATTATTACCAAGTGTTCCACCTCGTGGTCATGGCATTGTCTTACTTGGATTTTGGACACTTGCGTTTATTGCAGAAAATCTTGTTTTTGTTAATATTTCAAAATGGGAATGGTGGTTCAAATTAAATACGTAAGTATATTTTACTTTTAAGAAAATCAAAATTAACCCTCAATTTATTGATATTAAATCTAATTTTTAATATATTAAATATTTTTTTGTAATATAATGTATAATATAAAAGGTCTATATAATTTACTTAAGTAATCATGAACCCATGAGTTTTGTTCGTTTTGTTCTGTCACCAAGCTTTGAAACAGCTATTTATATACAATGATCTATTTTCAGAGCATCAGACAAAATAGAAATGGTACTATTTATCTTACGCTACTGCAGTGCTCTTCTCATCTTCAGTCTTGGTTTGCGAGCACCAGGAATTGCTGCGGATACACCAAGTAACTACCATAGTTTTGATGATGGTACAAATCCACGATCAAGATATTATCAAGGTGTAAGTCATACATTAAAATTCTAATTTTAGCATAGTAAATTTTTTTTTTCATTAGTCTCTTTGAAATTTTTCTCATTATACTAAAAAAATAAAAAAAGTAATAAGTTCTATTTATAAAATAAGCCATATACAAATATTAGTACCATTTATTTTCATGTTAAATTTTTCCATTCCAAATTATAAAAATAACAATAAATTCAAACAATAACTTCGAATTTTGTTTTGATATACTATTTATAGATGCAAATAAATTACTGTCTTAAATTATTCAAAAATTTGATGAAACTTTCGAAATATTTATTTGAAATCTTTTACATTGAAAAATTATTGCAGAGCACAATAACCATTTCTTTCCGCTTAACAATGAGTTAATATTAAATCGTGATGAATTTTGTTTATCACTTCCTTAATCTTTCCTCATACTACTAATGTAATTTTTAAGATCTTATCTCCGGAAAATGGGCTTTAAGAGTTGATTTCTGGTAATATCTAACAATTAACTTCAAATATATATTTATATTATAATAAAAACAAGCAAAAAATATTATAAAAGTAACACAATTTGTTGGAAAATGTTCAAATGATAGAGCTAAAAATTCATTTAACCTAAATGTAGATACCTAAGTTATCCGCACGTAAATTTGATTATTTTTTCATATTTAAATAAAAATCTTGAATGAAAAACGCATTGTTCCGTAAAATTGTATTATAGGAAAATCCCATCCAAATTTGGAACGATTTCAATCGTTAGATTTTTTCACAGACACTTTTGAAATTTTCTAAGTTAATTTTAATTAATTAGTAATTTCAAAAGTGTCTGATAGAAAAATCTAGATGAAAGAAATTGTTCCAAATTTGAATACGAAGCGAGTAGGTCGATAAGGTAGGGATCTATCGAAATTCTTGCTCGTCACGCGATACAATATGTAATTATCCTTCTAAAAATACTCCTTTTTTCACACTCGTGGTATCATTTAAGAAAAATTTAATACATAACTATTAATACCTATATAATTAACACTTGTAAGTACAAGCAAATTTAAGAAGATGATTTCCCATAAAATATTTATAATTAACCAAAATTTTTACATTTAATTTTTGAAACTATAGGATTTTTCAGTGAATTTAAAGTCAATTTAAAATGATGTTTAAATTGACTTTATAAAATTTTTTACATCAAAATTAAATATCTCTCTAGCATCTAAATAGATGTGGCGTCAATGACACCACGTTTCGTATTTCGCGCATCTAACGAAATTTTTTCGTCCATCCATCGTTTTTTTTTAATGCAAACGTCATGGACATTCGAATAAAGAAAATCAAACTATAATCATTTCTTTAGTCAGCTAAATATACCAAAATCATTTTCGCAAAAACGTCAGCGATTCTATAATTTAAACTATAAATAACAACATTTTATGCTAAACCAGTTTCTGTCATTCTTTACTGATTCATTAAAATATTTTATCATTTATAACATTATAAGTACAGAAACTCACAAAATTTTGTAGTAAATAAACATTTTATAAACTCAATAACCATAGCAACAGTTCTTCTCCATTCAACATACTTATTGATAACCTTATGAAAAACCTTTTCGATTCCCGATAAATTCTCAATATGCGTCTAAAACAAAATTATGACAAGGAAACGATCATTAATAAAATTCGTGATTTTCAGCGCCCAGATGACAATGCTTCAACGTGGCAGAATCTATGGCACAAAGTTCAAACTCTCGCACCGTTTCTTTGGCCGAAGAAAAGTGCTTTGCTCCAGCTGAGAGTGATCTTTTGTTTCGTACTACTCATCGGCGGCCGAGTGATCAATCTTTACGTTCCAATTTACAATAAAAAAATTGTTGATAGCGTAACTGATACTCCTATACAATTTAGGTACGTTATTTTTTTCCCCCATTTATCGGAAAATACTTTACAAAAGATTTTTTATTTAGTAAACAAAAGATATTTTTTAATTGCTAGGTGGGATTTGGTGGTGATTTATGTAGCTTTTAAGTTCCTTCAAGGAGGTGGTACAGGTGGAATGGGTTTGTTAAACAATTTAAGGTCATTTTTATGGATACGTATCCAGCAGTATACGACTCGTGAAGTAGAGGTCGAACTTTTTAGGTAAGCATTGTTTAAAAACAGCGAATTTATAGGTATAAAACAACTCAAAATTATACTAATAAACTTCTTTTTTTATTTCTCCATTTTAGACATTTGCATGGTCTAAGTTTACGTTGGCATCTTGGTCGGAAGACAGGAGAAGTACTTCGTGTAATGGATCGCGGAACCGACTCCATAAACAACTTGCTAAATTACGTGTTGTTTTCAATTCTACCTACCATCGTAGATATACTCATTGCTGTTGTATTCTTTATTAGCGCTTTCAATAAGTGGTTTGGACTCATTGTCTTTACAACGATGCTCCTTTACATCGGTAATTCGTTTTATTTTTAATACAGCTCCAAGCTTTTAAAACAGCGCTAATACATTCTTTTTATCTATTATCTAGTTGCAACTATTGGTGTTACCGAATGGCGAACAAAATTCCAAAGACGCATGAACTTGGCGGATAACGCTCTGAAAGCAAGAAGTGTCGATAGTTTACTTAATTTTGAAACCGTTAAATATTATGGAGCTGAGGATTACGAAGTCAGTGGTTATAAGCAAGCAATACTTAACTACCAGAGCGAAGAATGGAGATCTATGGTGACGTTAAATATTTTAAATACACTCCAAAACATCATCGTTAGCTGCGGACTTCTCGTGGGATCATTGTTGTGTCTCAACATGGTCGTCAATGGAGAAGGTTTAACGATCGGTGATTACGTGCTATTTGCAAGTTACATTATTCAGCTTTATGTGCCATTAAATTGGTTTGGTACATATTATAGGTAAGAGTAATAAAACTTCAGTGTAATTAGATGTTAATGTTATTTAACTTCAAAAATAAATAATCGATTTATTTACAGAGCTATACAGAAGAACTTTGTTGATATGGAAAATATGTTCGATTTACTTCGGGAAAATCAGGAAGTTATAGATGCACCTGGTGCTGGACCTTTATTGGTTAACAGAGGACAGGTTGAATTTACAAACGTTTCATTTGGCTATGTGCCAGAAAGGGTCGTGCTAAAAAATATTAGCTTCACAGTTCCTGCTGGCAAAACAGTTGCTCTTGTGGGACCTTCAGGTGCAGGAAAATCGACTATAATGCGGTTACTCTTTAGGTTCTATGATGTAGATGAAGGTGGCATTATCATAGATGGACAGAATGTGAAAACTGTCAAACAAGATACTCTCAGGAAAACTATTGGTAAAATTTTTTTAAATTTCAATAAATTAATGAATTTTTTCTTTTCTTATCAGTAATTCTTATGTGCTGTGTAGGTGTTGTTCCTCAGGATACAGTGTTATTTAATAACTCAATCAAGTATAATATTCAGTATGGCAGGCTTGACGCCCCAGAAGCTGATATTATAGCAGCGGCTAAATACGCTGATATCCACGAAAGAATTCTGACATTCCCAGAAGGCTATGAAACAGTTGTAAGTGCACATTATGCCCTTTTATCTCCTTAATACATGACAAACTGTTGCGATTACTAACAATGACTCTTGTTGAAAAAATGAAGGTCGGAGAGAGAGGTCTGCGACTTAGCGGCGGTGAGAAGCAGCGCGTCGCCATCGCGCGCACGATGCTCAAGGCGCCCAAGATTGTGCTGCTCGACGAGGCGACGAGCGCCCTCGACACCCAAACGGAGCGCAACATCCAGGCGGCTTTGAGTCGTGTCTGTGCCAACCGCACTACCATCATCATCGCGCACAGACTCTCGACCATCATCCACGCCGATGAGATTCTGGTGCTAAAGGAGGGCGAGATCATTGAACGTGGAAAGCACGAGGATCTAATAGCCAGCAGTGGCGTGTATCACGATATGTGGGAAGCGCAGCTCAGGAACGACAAGGAAGGCGCTGGCGAGCAGCTAGAAACAACTGTGCCAGATGCAACGAAGTAGTCGACTCTGAGGAAATGAGCAGAGACATACAACGACTGATGCGAAAGCTTTGATTATTCGAGACTATGAAAGCAAGCGATATTGTTTTTTTTTTTTTTATCGATAATGAGTAGATTGTGTGAATCCATGTAACGAGCGTAAGAGTTTTTTGCTGCTTTGAAAAGGGACGTATTAGTTAAAAATTGTACTATATAAAGTCAATCAATTTAGCAATAAGTATTTATTAGATCAATCGATTTTTTCAATTTAGAAAATATCATTACTACGGATGATTAAAGTATCGGTATTTAACACAAAGAGAATATTGTTTAAAAATGTGATATCAATAACATACCCGCATTTTGCACGAGGAGTTTCAATTGTTTTCCAATAAATACATTTTATAAATACGTGTAATTTGGCAATGCGAATTTTTTTCTAAATCTAGTATACAACTTATCATGTTTGGAGATTTTTTATAAAATATTTGTATGTATTTTTTTAAATATCTAATTTGAAGAATTAGAAAATTAAATAAAAATGGTTTATAATAGATTTGTAATAAAAAAAAAATAAATAAAAGAGACTAATAGAGAATGTTTTTCGATGTTAAATGAAGTTAAATTTAGTAAAAAATATTAGATGTATATCTCTACTCAATGGCCTCGTATACAAATAAGAAATTTCGTGATGTTATTGATCCAATAAAGAAATAGATGTAAGGGCTAATATACAATTTAATTTAGCGTTATAAAAAATTTAAAGAAATAAAGTTTTACAAGTATTTTTGCATTTTTTATTTCATAATCATTATTACAATTTCACTTATTAAATTTGACAAATATATCAAAAACTTGCGAGAATGTCAGCAAACGCACCGTCTGGTACGCAACCAGTTTCGTCAACCGGATCAATTATAGTTTCTTCATTTTGACCCCAAACAAAGTAATAACTTGAAACTAGGGCAAAACTTATTACGTAAAAGACCTGGTAAAAATATTGATATAAAAAATTTGGTTATGTTAAATTTATAAATCAATAATTTCGTTTTCATACCTTTATCAAGCAAACGTAATCATATTCAGCCATTATTTCAAAAATTTTTTTGACAGTTTTTTAAATTTATAATTTTTTTTTAAGTAATATGAATGAAATTACAAAAGATTACAACTTATAATTTTTTTATACGATCAAATTTGACTTACATATTTTCTGTTTTCTAAAAATGAAAATAAAAAACATCTGATGCATGAATATATATATAGTGAATACACGATTTAAACCTAAATTCAAATATATTGTCATCAGCTGTGAAACCTAACCTATGTTAACATTCTTGTTGACAGTGAAGGCACGATGACGAACAGCTGGTGAAATTGTCGAATTTCCAAAATTTATTTAGATTTTTGGTTTTTATACTTTGTAAAAAATGAATAGCTTAGGTTTAAGCTTAATTTTTAAAATGGGTTGTATATGTGCAAAAGAAACAATAACTGTTAATGGAAGAAAACACACAGTTTTGGAGCATCTTGGGGAAGGGTAAGAACTAGTAAATCACCAAGTGTAAAGTATTCTAAATTCACTTAATTAATAAATCTGTATTATAATATTTAACTTATGTATTAACATATGATAATTACAGACCTTAAGCAAATTCTTATAAAAATATGTTTTGTTTACTTTAGGGGTTTTAGTACTGTGTCTTTAGTTGAAGACAGCCTAACCCATAAAAAATATGCAATTAAAAAAATAATATGCCATGGTCCTGAGGATCAAAGATTAGCTGTTAAGGAAGTAGAATATCATTCAATTGTCAAGCATCCTAATGTTATAGAGTTAATTGATTCTACTCATCAAGGCACAGCTGATCCTGTAGTTAATGCTACAAGCGAAGTTTTACTAGTATTACCTTATTATCACGTGAGTAACAACTTGAAACAAAGCTTTGCAATTTCGTGGTTAGCTATTCCATGTATTATTTACAACTACGTATTTTAGAAAGGAACGTTAGCTCACGAATTGGAAAGGCGTGCTAAATTGCAGGAATATATGGGATCTATAGAAATCATAAACATGTTTTTACAAATCTGTGAAGGTGTTAAAGCATTCCATGAAGCTAAACCAGAACCTCTTGCCCACAGAGATTTAAAGACTGCAAATATTGTTTTAGGTGATGGAATGACACCTGTCATAATGGATTTAGGTAAAAATTAGTAGTATTTATACATAATAAATATATTTCATAATTTAATAATTTTTTTTATATGTAAAGACATTTTGTATTAAAATAATGCTTATGCATGGGTGTATGTACTTTAGGTTCAGTAGCTTCTGCAAGGGTCAAAATATGTGGAAATCAAGCTGCCCAATCATTACAAGAATTAGCAGCAGAAAGATGTTCAATGCCATATAGAGCACCTGAACTATTCAATGTTGAAAGTTATTGCATGGTGGATGAAAGAACAGATATTTGGGTACGTCATTATCTGAAATACATATACAAACAAAATTAGGACAAATACAAAAATATTTAAGTAACTAATGCTCTTTTTCAGTCACTGGGATGCATTTTATATGCTATGTGCTACTTTAAATCACCATTTGATACAGTTTATGAAAGAGGAGATAGCGTAGCACTTGCTGTTATCAGTGCAAACATTACTTTTCCAGAGAACGCACCATACAACGAAGTAAGTTTAAAAACAATACTAACTTATATTTTTCAAATTAATAGAAAGAAAAATGCGGATTACAAATTAGTTATAATTTTATGTAAAACTATTAATAATTACTAGTCAAAACAATCTATTAATCATTATATGCATAATATACTTTACATAATTATACAATGATAAAAAACATATTATTATTTGAATATAGTTTAATTCAATGTTAACATTTATTTTCAGGATATGCAGAATTTAATTCTATCTATGCTAAAAGTCAATCCAATGGAACGCCCATATATATATAGTGTAATAGAAAGTGCACATGAAGTATTATCAAAACTAGAAGGCAGAGTGTAGCTTGTCAATTTTCATAACAGGCTAAATTTTTTAATATTGTATATTATTTAATCGACATCAAATTATGTTATAATTTTTAAATCTTAAAAAAATTAATTGATTATTAGTGAAATGTGCAATTGTATAAATGTTATTAAGAATTTGTGCACAAATTCAGTGAAAATGTGAAAAGTGTAAGTGAAATATTTTAAGTACTGATGAACTGACAAATTTAAATCATTGGATAATATTTTATACATCACATTCAAAAAGTAAGATAAATTTTGGAATCAAGAATTTACAAGTATGTGATGTAGGCATTATTTTGTACATACATATTTATATATTTTTAATCAAACCAGAATCATTGTTCAAGCTGTTATATACATTCCAAATATGTATAATATTACTATAATGAATTTGTCTTTGTAATAATAGATAATAGTTTCTGATTTTTATCTATTAACTTTTAGAATACGCTACAAGAATAAAAGTTATGTACGAATATCTTGTCTGCATCTGAGAAAATATGTATATTTTGCTTATAATGGCAAATATTTACTGCTCAGCATAAATAATTCAACGAATAGAAATAAAATTTTAAATTCTAAATCATTTTTTTCTTTATGATGCAAATAAGTAAATACCACCATGTTCACAATCAAAAATCTATATTATTATTATTCACACACATAAATTAAAAAATGTTATTAAAGCATAATAAAAAAATTCCAAAGAATTTAAATTTAATAAGCAGTCTACTGAATTGCCAACCTACGCTGCCCGCTGGGGATATTTATCACTCACCGAGTGCGCGCAGAGTACTAGAAAATTTGTCGAGTAAAATGTTGGCGCGATTGCGCACTTTTTTTGCCCACTGCAGACATCAGCGACAGAGACCGAGAGACGGCAGAGAGAGAGTCGGCACTGTCGGCAGCAGCAGAAACCATCTTGGATTCAGTGTTTTCCGGGATTGCGACGGGATCGGACGGTCGTTGTCATATCCAGTCCATATATATACACACACACACACCGCAGCAAATCACCGAGTGAGACGACCGCTGCAGACTCTCATCAGAGAAATCATTCAAAGATCCTCGTGAGTACATCGCACATTCGCACGCAATCTTATACCATCAGCAACGGTGGCCAATTGGCACCGCGCGGCCACCCCTTACTTCCCGAAAGTCTACTAGGTATCCGTAGTCAGTTCAGCATACGTATGCACTGACTATATGTATGCACATACATACGTCTTTGCATTATTCGCGGAATCGCCGAAATCGACTTTCCACCTTCTTCTCGCCGGGGCGTTTCGGTCCGCCGATCGATAAATTTTGCATACTCTCAGTTTGCGGCCGCACGTCCTCCCGGCCTCTCAGTTCTTCACTTGCGGCTAAATACAACTACTTACCTACACAAGTTATTTAGGGATATATGGGTGCTTTTTGCAAGCCCGCGCGGTTTTCGCCGTTTCGCGAATCTGCGGATTCGGTACATAACCTAGAATGATTATGCGATAGACGCGAAAATTACTGCATCTCGCGATTCTAGTATTATACGTTTTTTGCGAACGTTGTATCTTCTTCAGCACGATGTGTCGCACGCGTATGTATTTAGCTATGTAAGTATAGCCATCAGAAACGGGCGAAGAAAATGGTTTTATTGGGGTGAAGGGCGATGCCGGTGAACAGGCGCAAAGTGTCTATAAGAGCGGGTGTTTGATTTATATCGAAGGCGAGGAGAAAAAAGTGTGCCTGTCGAGGCGGATGTATAAGTACTTGTGCGTGTGTGTCAGTGCATGCGTGTGCCTGATCTTGTATTATAGTAGCCGTGCTACCGGCATTCGTTGCGCGAATATATACCATGTTGCATCCGGCTAAATGCCCCAATTATTTGATCTTCTATAATATGGTGACCCTTCGAATACATCAAAACTGTGTTCAAGTAGGTTATGCCCGGCTTTGACAGACTGTAATATTAATAATTGGGCCAATTTATCAAATTACCGCGGAAACACGCGAAAACTTTTATTCCACCGAAAACTGGGTAAAGTCAAGATGTGCATGTCAAATTAGATAGCTAATATTAATCAAACTTTTGACTAGAGGACTTGACACTATTTCTCAATAAATTCGTAAACATGCTTCGAAGTATATTGTTATTATAACTAATACTTTATTGTGTTTTGAATCATAACGTTCTATTTTGGTATATAGCAGCCCATATACAAATCAATAGTATTATTATTATATGAAAAGTGATATTTTTAGAAGCAGATTAAAATAGATGACAGCTGTACAAATACTTATCCAGAATGTCATTTTACGAATGTGTTTAAATTTCTAAGTTAAAATGGAAATAACAAATTCGCCATTCGCCGGGAAACGAGTATATAGGTATACATGGATCGCACTGTTTCTCCCAGCTTAATGCAAAGTTAAACTAAATAACCGGCGTCGAGCATTGAGCGCGATAAATCAATAAAGTATACTATATCCGATAATAAAGTTAAAAATAATCGCTTGTCAAATCGAAGTTCATCGACTCCTTATCACGATATTTTAACCTAGAAATTATCCTCGCACTTTTCGATTGCCCTCTGATCTATCGGACTCGTCGAAGTCGTAGAACCTCCTCGAGGCGGGAAAATCGCACGCGCCCGTTAGAAACCGCGTCGCCGTTGATTTCTGTCGTGACATCGCAAATGCTAATTCGTTTACGCAATAATGTTAATGCCGTCGGTGCGTGCAGCCGCGTGTACCTATACATGACGTCGAGCCGCACGGCGACTGCTCAATGCCCAGCCGCGAAAATCTCCGCGATCGATTCCGGAGCAAATGTGGTGTTGTGTGGGATAGTAAAAGGGCCAAGTGGTCACTTTGTTTGCGTTATGTGTAATGAATGAATTAGAAGACGGTTGTAGGTAACGGCTGACATGATGATTGAGGAACGGCAGGAATTGTGAAAACTGATGCAATTTGGCA
>JAPYZO010001845.1:0-16450 GCA_030522905.1 Torymus flavipes
ATATAGGTAGTTTCCCTTGCAGACTCTGCGTGCTTGCTCTCTACACCTCCGCGGCGCAGAGAGAGGCAGACAGGAAGTGTCCGCTCGCTCGCCCCGCGCGGCACACACCTATACGACTCTGCTCCGGCTCTCCCTCTCTCTTCTCCCTCTGTCTCTTGTTCGCGAAATCGCTCTCACTCTCTCCTCTCTAGCGCCCGCGCCGCATCGATGTTATAGGTATTTTTATTTCGCGTATATAGAAACGGCGCCCGACGGTGGCAGCTCTTTTTCAGCTTCGAATCGTCATCGGGAACCCCCTCTCCTTTCACCTCTCTCTCTGATTCTCTTGTGTGTGTATATATAAGTACTTACGATGCCTACGCGCGCGAGAGAGACAGAGAGAGAGAACCGCGAGGCTGGAACGTCCACCCGAGAGGAAGACGATGCGTAAGTATTTCGCGACGACGATGACGGCGGCGGCAGCGACGGTTCCCCCCCCCTGCACTCGCTCTCGCTCACACACTGGTCCCGTCGTGCAAAGACACGAGACCGCCGTCTGCGTGCTTGCTGCCTCGCCGTGTGCAAACACGCAGGCCGAGGCGGCCGGTGGCGGTTCGCTCGGCCGGCTTGCGAATCGAGAGAAGAATCCGCACACAAGTTTGCGCCTTGCGGCATATTGGTACCGGGTATATACGACAGGCGATAACGACGATTTCTACTAAAGAGCGGAACCTGAAAGTGATGGAAACGGTGAAGAGTATTTGCGAAGTCGACCGTGTTGTTTTCAACAGCAGGTGTTATCAAAAAGTACTTGATCTTTTCTGTCCTACCTGTGATGTATCAACTGTTTGAGCTATAATTTGGCATATTAATTGACTAAATATTTTTCACTTTATTTACTAATTTACTTACTAATTTAAAACTCGATTATAATTTTTGGTAAAATTGTTTTACTTACGAGTCTCTCTTTCTCTGGGCCTTTTGCATGTACTTGAAATAACGTATTTACATTACAGTATTACACTGAATGCTAGAAGTTTATTTATTACTTTAATAAATAAGAAATATATACAAATACAGATACCTTAAAAACCTAAATTCCTATATATATATAGGTACGTCTTGAATCACGCAAGATTTTTTGTATTATGGACGTATTTCGTGAAAGGTACCATGTCAGAATCTGTTCTGAAACGATACCACTTGAAAATACATTCCAAAAAGGCACCAAAACTTAAGATATTGCAGAACTCATAAAGTGTAGGTCCTTATATTGCTGCGCGAGTTATGGATAGCTCTAAAATATAAAAAAGAAAATTGTGGGCAGAGAAACGGAGTTTAATAATTGACAAGACTATACATATTTTACATTTTTTATTAAATGAATGAATATTATATGCTATATTAAAAAGCATTTTTCTTGTTAACTGAAATTGGGATAAAAATCTTTCTCCTCTGTAAGATAATATATTAGGCAAACCGAGACCGTTTAGAGAGTAGTTTCCGTGTTAATACCTGCTCTAATCAGGTTCTCATCATCATCAGACGTTTTGAAACTTTCGTTTTCCAAACTTTGGGGAAACTCACTCTCAGTGGTAGATGGGGGGGGGGGTTAAAGTTTCGTTTTAAAAATTCGATATCAAGTCCAATCTGCAGGACTGCAGCACCGTGTATTCTACTAAAAAAATTCGTTGGCTGACTTCAATTTTGTAAGTAATGCATCGTCTAATAAATATTGGATCCCCTATCGTAGAAACGATGATGCTCATTATAAATATTTGACCAACAGTTCTGATAAAAAATTTCTTTTAAAAAATCAATTAATTATTTTTACCAATCTTCAAAAATTTAAGACAAATTTTATTCTACTCAACTATGCATTAAACGTTAACTTGGTCCAAAACTCCAAACCATTGCATTGTTTGCATTTAGTGGATCTTCCGGCTTCCTTCGAAACTTTCATATCCACGAAAACACCAGTTAGGTATATATTCCATGTGCGCGCATGCAAAACAAATATACTAATACAATCACATTGCGCAATTTCGTAAACACGCGAGAGTGTGTATGGGCGCGTATCCACAGCAGTGCACTCTGTGAGACTATGCCTAGGCCCTACGTATAGGTAAGTATACTGTATAATTATTATTTGTTTTTATAAGACTACTAAACAATATTAGACAAATACTAGCGGCACTAGCGCCAAAAGCAATTTCCGTATCAACAAAAAATTGAAAATTTAGGTTGAATAGTAAAATCACAAAATATATACAAAACATTTTTCATGGTATTTACTTGTAGGATACCTAATAGATTAGTTGTAATGGATTATTTACCAGCATGTACCTAATTTTCCAACTTTCACTACCTTTTACTATAAAACCATATTGGTTTTGGCGCTAGTGTCACCACCCCTTACCCCTATACTATACAATACGAACTTCATTACAGTTTGAATTCTATTCTGTACTTAATCTTCTTTGTAAAGGTACCAATAGCAATAGCGCTAAAAATGATGTTCGATTCTCATAAGATGACAAAAGTTGTAAACGTACGTACCTATAGGATACGCTGATAATTTTTTATCATATAATTTATACCATATATTTATCGTTCAAATTCTATTTTCTCATAAGACATACATATTTTTATATTTAAATCTATTGCAAAAAAATATTTTTATTTTTATTATACGACACAACAAAATTACATACTTAGCTCTGTATTCCCAATATTTCCCATAATCATTTTACCACCCTATACTTACCTATATGATTTTCAACTTTGGCCACCTTATAGAAATGTAACATTGCTTTTGGCGCTAGTGTCCTATCCAAGCGAACACATTGATACGACCATCGGGCTTTACCTTATCATCCACGCTTCGCGTAAAATACAAAACACCCAACGTCCTCTGCACAAGCGCACGTATACACACTCATACAGAGGCAAACAGCCGTTCAAGCGCGCCGATCCCCTCTATATATATTTCGCGCGCGCGCGTTCCTCAGTGATTCATGGAGTCTACTGCTTGAGAGACGAGACACTACCTGCTCACGCGCGTCCTCTTCGCCGATAGTCGTCGTGGTCGTCATCGGGCGACAGCAGTTCTCCTCGCTCCTCGCAATCGGGACTCGAGAGCAGACGCATGTAAGTAGTGCGAAAGGAAAAGGCAAAGCATATAAGCCATCGTCGTCGGACTTCGGTAGTTCGGTGCCCGTATATACGCACGTACACACACACGGACGCGAAGAGTGAACGAGTGAGAGCAAGAGAGAGAGATAGAAAGAGAGCGGAGCGAGGTGTGTGCTCGAAGCGGAGAGCGGAGCCGAGAGAGAGCGCGGAGAGTAGCAGCAGTAGCAGCAGCAGTGTGCAGCAGGCAAAATGGCAGCGTGCGACTCGACGACCGACGACAGCCTCTACCCGATCGCTGTGCTCATCGACGAGCTGAAAAATGAGGACGTACAGGTGAGAAAGTCGACGATCGTGAGCTTCGACGACGCATCCTAGATGATGCAAGAACCGGGAGGCTTCGTAAATGTGCGGCGAAAAGGCGGCATATATCGCCGCGACGCCGCCCGCCCGGCCGCCTCGCGTGCTGCGTGCGTCTTCCCGAGTTCCGCTCTCGAAGCGTATATATACATTACACACGTATACGTAGACTGCTTATATAGGTATATACTAGCGGGCGAGAGTGAGGAAGACGAAGAGATATTTTCGTGCTCGTGCACTCGAGGCTTTCGTCGTCGTCGACGATGACGTCCTGGAAGTTTGATGACGGGTCCGGGAGTGTATAAGGAGAACTAGGAATAGTTCTGTGTCTCCCGTACGCGGCATTTTTCTTGTTTCGGTTGACACTTTTTCGGCGGGGGTGGGAGGAGGGGACTCCACTTAGAAGTTCGTTGCTCGACATTCTATATTGTTTTGGCAGCAATTGTTGATTCTGCTAGGGATCTTGATCAAGAGTTTTTTTCGGTAATGATGAGTGGAATCTGGGTTTGTGGGAAATAGGTTCGAATGGGGATTATACAAGTGATGTAAACTGCTCCTTGGAAGAAATTTCAATTTATTTGTACCGAGTGGTGTATTCGATTACCTAACTAAAGAGAACTTGATGTTTAAAATATAAGTGCGAGGAGATAGCAGGTGGAATGTTTACATTATGTAGGCTGTATCGGGATATTGATTGATTCAATGAGAATAGGAATTTATATAGCTTAATCTGTCGTATCATTGCAACGTTGATAAGTCAATTGATTTCTGAAATAGTAATTTACTTTGATGTCAAGGTTAACATGCTAGGAAAGTCATATATTGATACTAATTTTGTTATTGAATCTAAGAGAAAAATAAAGCCTATTGTATTATTTACTATAAAAATAGCAAAGGATATTATTTATTATGAAAATAGTACAGGATAATATGTTATTAACTTAAAATCTTTTAATAAGTTTTCGACAAAATATATTAATAGTGTATATGAAATAGAAACAACATTATAAAATTAAATATCTCAAAACTAAATTTCACAAGATTTTATTATTTGATAAATTTAATTAAGTTTTTGACTTAAATCAATCAATAATTGATCTTAAAATAATAAGTAATCTTTTGTTTGCAGCTCCGCTTGAACTCTATTAAGAAACTTTCAACAATTGCCCTTGCACTGGGTGTAGAGCGTACTCGAACAGAACTCATACCATTTCTAACAGAAACCATATATGATGAAGATGAAGTTCTCTTGGCTCTTGCTGAACAATTGGGAACTTTCACACCACTTGTTGGTGGACCAGAATATGTGCATTGTTTATTAGTAAGTATTATAATCTTTTCCAATGTATTGAATCATTATAATTTTCATAAAGACAGATATAAAATATAAAACAAATATAGGTATAACATTAAAGTTTATAAAAAATATTTCTCATTTTAGCCCCCCTTAGAATCACTGGCTACTGTTGAAGAAACTGTTGTTAGAGATAAAGCAGTGGAATCTCTGCGAAATATTGCTGGTCAACATAGTCCAGCTGATTTGGAAGAACATTTTGTACCATTAGTGCAACGTTTAGCTTCTGGTGACTGGTTCACGTCAAGGACATCTGCTTGTGGGCTTTTCAGCGTTTGTTATCCACGTGTCAGTCAACCTATCAAATGTATGTACTATGAATACAAATGTTCAATTTTTTTTATTTACAAAATTTAACTTTTGTATTACTTATAAAATTTGTCATTTTCCTTTTTAGCTGAATTGAGGAGTCATTTCCGTAATTTATGTCAAGATGATACCCCCATGGTGCGGCGATCAGCTGCAGCCAAATTAGGAGAATTTGCTAAAGTTGTAGAAAATGAATATCTGAAGTCCGATTTAATTGCTATGTTCGTCATTCTTGCTCAAGATGAACAAGTAAGTTGTTTATGAATTGGAAAATATCTTTAACTTTTACAAATGATAACAATAACTGATATTGAAAATCAATTTAACTATTTGCTACTTAATTTTTTTAAAAGCGTGTTTATAAACTGAAAAATTTAACAAAAAACTTGATAACATCAATTCTTTCCTGTACAAATACAACACATCGTCACATTAGTCCAATTAGCTATCGCTAGTTACTCCAATTAGATTTATTAACTTGGCATTTTCTTCCAGGATTCGGTGCGCCTGTTGGCCGTGGAAGCATGTGTGAGCATTGCCACACTATTGCAGCAGGAGGACGTCGAACAGCTCGTGATGCCAACGCTGCGCCAATGCGCGACCGATCAGTCGTGGCGCGTGCGCTACATGGTCGCCGACAAGTTCACCGACTTGCAGAAGGCCGTTGGCCAGGAGATCACGCGCACTGACCTCGTGCCGGCCTTCCAGGTCCTCCTCAAGGACACAGAGGCCGAGGTGAGGGCTGCAGCTGCAGACAAGGTGCGTGACTTCTGCCAGAACCTCGACCCGTTCTACCAGGAGTCTCTCATCATGACCAACATACTACCCTACGTCAAGGAGCTTGTCGCCGATCCCAATCAGCACGTCAAGTCGGCCCTCGCTAGCGTTATCATGGGCCTCAGTCCCATCCTCGGCAAAATTAAGTAAGTGTTGTTTCAATGGTATTTAGCGTATTTCCCAAATTTGATATTTTAATTTTTTTTTTTTTTTTTTTGTGATGATTCAATTTTTACGGGAGTAACATGTATCACATTGCTACGAGTTGCGATGAAAGTCATAGCAATGCATGGTGATAATTTTCAATATTATGGGTCTGAAATTTGCATCGTTGGAGTGCAACGAAATAATTTTTCATAATTAATTAAAATTAGTAAGCAATGGTAATTTTATCTAAATATTTGCTATTGGCAGTTTATTTGACACTATGAAACAATAAATCTAACGCATAATTAATACTAATTATTATAAACTTGAACTAAAATCAAATATTCTTTTTATTTCGTTGCACAACAACGTTGCAAACTTTAGACCAATTCAATATTAATAAGGTGTTTATAATTATATTTTTAATTACTTATATATATATAGAAAGGCATGTCAAGATACAGCATAAAAATAGTTGAATTAATTAGACATTCTTCAAGTATCTCGTGAATAATAAAAGAACACGATCAATAGATAAACAATAGATAATTGAAAATATTTTTCATGATGAATTATTTATTAAAGGTGTATTATAAAAATATATATCTCAACTTCTAAACAGTCATTTAAAAACAATAGGTTTCGGTTAAGATTATATTTTAGAATTTTATTTACCCTGTTTTACTGTTTAAATTAAAATATTTAACTTTAATTCAGTGATATATCGCATTTTCATATAGTTATTAAGAATATCAACTTTATTAAAAAAATCTGACCTAACAGCAACAGGTCCTTAGCAACCGGTAGCAATTTTATTGCTCAAAAGATATCATCGTGTCCCTTTTAATATTTTCACGATCATATATTTACGATAGTCGAAGAAATACAGCCGCATCCCTGATATTAAGATAAGGTATATGCACGACCAGAATAATCATCGCCCACACTATCGTCCGACGCGCCGATTAATCTCCTGGCACTCTTATATTCGCACGTCGGTCACCTAGCATATGACATTTCACAGTGAAAAAAGTTTTGTAACGCGGAAGACTCTGGCGTCTTCATCGGCTCTGCACACACGCGAGCGCGCGCGCGCGCGCGCGCTTGGTGCATGCCACGAGCGGTAGGTAGAAGCTCAGTGCGTTCCGATCAGCTCGGCGAGTCAGTCGGTAGTGCTTTTTTAATGTCAAATCGCGAGGACAATAGAAGCTGCAGTGACAGGTAGAAGTGAAGTTTCGTCGTTGTGAACGTCGTGGGAGAAAGAATTTCCATTTCATTCTTGTTCCGGGACCGGCCAGAGTCCGTGGACGAGATTTGCCACTTTGCATTTTGAATATACCGCCCGTTTAGCGGGTCAAATGACCTTTGTTCGGCGCACTAGGTACCTACTACTGCTGACACTACTAATAGACTCACGCGCGCTCTCGGTCAGATAGCACCACGTGCCGATCGGGGAAACTATATGTTGTGTGGTCATTGTTACGCGGGACGAGGGAGCTTTATGCATTTCGTTAATTGGATGGACAGAATGGCGAAACGCGTGATTGTTAGCTGAAGACGGCCGCTCGTAGTTATGAGCTGCAGCGACGGAAACGCTGGAGACGTTTGGTTCTTGAGTAGTTGTGTTGATTATCAATAGTGCCTTTAGTGAACATTTTAAAAAGCTTTAAGAGAAATAATAGTAGTACATCATTTTATATCTTTGCAACTATCAATCATAACTTCGTATATATTCATACCAAAATTTTATAGCAATACACATCTAATGTCATAATTTTGTTTATACTAAATTAGCATTAACTTTAAACGCCTGTTTCGTACTACATGTTTCAACACCTTTTTAATATGCTCCATTACGTTAAAATTCGTTATCAATATTTATAAAACAAATTAAAATTTATTTCTCTTTTTTTTGTTATTCTTGCTTAATATTAATAAACTCAACATTTCGTTTTTCAGCACAATCGAGCATCTCTTACCCCTCTTTTTATCACAACTCAAAGACGAATGTCCTGAAGTGCGTTTGAACATAATTAGTAACTTAGATTGTGTCAATGAAGTTATTGGCATCCAACAGCTGTCGCAATCGCTCCTTCCAGCTATTGTTGAACTGGCCGAGGATTCTAAATGGAGAGTTCGATTAGCAATCATTGAGTGAGTTCTTCAAATTTAATAAACGAAATAAAAAATATTTTTATATATACGTAGAATATTTGTTTGCTAACTAATCACAGTTTCAAACTTTTTGCGCTGTTTCGTAATTTCTTTCAAGAAATCGCTACTTATCTGGTAAAATAATTTTAACTTTTTATTTTATCAACAGGTACATGCCTCTACTAGCAGGTCAACTTGGTGTAGAATTTTTCGATGAAAAATTGAATTCTCTGTGCATGACATGGTTAGTTGACCATGTGTATGCCATCAGAGAAGCAGCTACATTAAATTTGAAAAAACTCGTTGAAAAATTCGGTCCAGAATGGGCACAAAACACAGTAATTCCAAAAGTCCTAGCAATGTCCAGGGATCAAAATTACCTTCATAGAATGACTTGCCTATTTTGCATTAATGTATGTCTAAAAAAAATTACATTTACTATTTTCTCCAAAGCAAAGTTTACTTACGCGAATCATTATTTAATTAAAAATGAAAATTTTTAGGTTCTGGCCGAAGTTTGTGGTCCAGAAATTACAACAGATGTCATGCTCCCAACCGTTTTGGCCATGGCTAACGATAATGTAGCAAATGTAAGGTTTAACGTTGCTAAAACACTTCAGCGGATTGGTCCGTATCTAAAACCGAATGCAGTGCAGACACAAGTCAAACCTGTTCTTGATAAATTAAACACAGATACTGATGTTGACGTCAAATACTTTGCTTCAGAAGCAATTGCCGGCATTGCAGGTACATAATCGTATTTTTAACGTTTGAATATTATTTGTCAAAGTTCATTGATGCACTTCAGTATTGAAGCAGATTTATACAATATAAATAACTAATGAATTTCGGGATAAAAATGATACGTATTCTTCACTATTTCAATACAAGTATTTTGAATAGAATGACAAATATTAATCATCGTTATATAATAGTACTACATTTAAGTGCTTCTGCAAATTAGATTTGAAAAATTTGTATTTTTTACTTTACAGCATAAGCTGAAGCAACAAACCATTGAGTGCATTTACCACGTACCCCAATGTAAGCGATGGCAGTTTACAAAAAATGAACCATCAAATTGTTTCCACAAATCACAATTAATAAACTCATCGAAGAGAACGTGGATCGCGTAAAGAAGACGAGAACCATTGATGGAAGCAAGATATAAAAAGATATGAAATTTTAGAGAATAAACGTTACACGACATTTTTAGTTTTGTTGTATTTGTATATCTATAATATTACACAAAGTATTGAATATAAGATTTAATTGGTAACATGTATCTCTAAATACTTAATTGTCTTAATGAATAATTAATAAACAAAATCACACGAAACTTCAAAGTCATTGATTTATAACAAGGCCACGTAGAATATATATACTAATGTCAAAATGTAGAAAAATAGAAAGAAAAGTATTTGTAATGGAGCAACAAACTTACTTTCATTCTTATTAATATTGCTTATAGACATTCAAGCAATTTTAGCGTATTATTTATGGATTCACAAACATTTTTCAATGATACTTTGATATTATTTTTAATCTTTTAGTACGTAATTTTAATAATATTTTAAAGACATGTTTACAAAAGGCAATTAAATATTTTATATATTTTTTTTAAATTATAAATTCCTGAATTTAACGTCTTCAGAAAATGAATAGTTAATAAATGGAGATGCTTAACTTAGAATGTGTAAATTGAAATAATCCATGCAAATGATGAATTTTTTAATTTATTGCATTGTAATAAGTTTATTTTAATTATTATATATGTATACTACTTTATTATAATTTTAACATCATTTATCAAACAAAAATACAATAATAATAAAACTTACAGAATTATTATTTTCTGCTACACCTCCACCAACTTAAAAAAAAAATGTAACTGAAAATTAGAAAAAAATTATTATAGCAAAAATCAGAATGTAAGGAAACCATAAATAAAGTAAATAAATTTTTTAGTTATATTTAATTTTATTTGAGGTTTATTTCGCTAATTTATACATATTGTATTATCACAGCTTATCACTATGTTTTCTTGGCTTTTTTAATGTGTACAAATATTCTGTTGCATTATATGCATTTCTGGGATTATGGAAAATGAAATATTATTTCAATTCTTACAGTAAACGATTCCATAGTTCGGTAGAAAAAATAAATTGAAGCATCGCACCAGATCAAAATACTTGAAACGACAAAACTGTAACAAACTATTGTTGTAATATGCAAGGCAAGAAATAGATTGCTCTGCATAACTAACTATAACAAATACTTTTTAATGCAACAAGAGTACAGATTTTGTCTACTGTTTCTACTTAATTTGTGTCATAATTTTCATTCATTTTATTAACTCCTGATGTTGATATCACAAGAAACAGCTGTATCATGAAACATTCTGTACTCTCAATATAAGCTGAAACCAACAACATTTGGAAAAAACAGGTATCAAAAAACAGCAATTAACAAAGTCAGTTCATTTACAAATTGGTCGGAAAATTTTTAAAGTAGTTTTAAAAATTTATACAATTTATACTATGGATGATGGGATTCAATAACATAACGTCACAATGCAAATAACTTAAAAAGAAAATTTATATGGTAAATAAAAATATATTATGCACAATGTAAATTTAAATTGTATAAATTTTTAAAACCATATAAAGAAAATGCCATTTTTGATCACAAATACCTTAAGCGCAAAATCACCTCTTATTTAACCCTTACCAGTTTTACGTAGAAAACACAGAGCCTACAATTACGAATAATTATTGTTAGCATAATATTTACATTTTACATTGTATAAATAAACTTCTCACTTGAAGAGAGTATTGAGACAGTTAGAAAATAATACTACGAAATTAACGTAGTACCTTCTTTACTTTTAAGATTATACAATCTAAATTTTTCATAGTGACTCACGAGTTATTAATTACAATTTTGAAATAATGCCAATTTTTCATTTTTTTTTCTTTTATAAAAAAATTTATTTTCTTTTATACATTTTGGAAAAATTATATATACACAGACATAAACAGCTGATAGAAAGTTTTATTTGATTTCATTTATCAATTATAAAAAAATAAATACTTTTTTATCAAATTTTCTTACAAATCAGTACATAATTCAGGTAATTGCAAATTCAAGACATGTATATGCTACTTCTTGCTTTAGCACTGGAAAGATCAATTTCATCTCTAGTTTTTCTCTGCACTTCAAAGAATTTAGAGTGTATTCATACTTATAATATAGTCGGTTCAAGAATATAAAATAGTAAAACAGCAAGAAATATGAATATTTCGAAACAGTCCTTTTACTCATACAGAATGCAGATCTCCATTATCTTATTATCTTCATCGTCATTTCTTTGTCAAGGTACGAATCTTGGTAAATAAAAAAGGACATTAGCATCCATTGGTTTAGATACATACACAGTATCGCAATAAATATATATATATATAGTCAAGTTTAAGAAGACTTTTGTTAAGTAGTATTTTTTTTTACCAATTCTACGTTTGGTAATGTTAACGCTACTTATTATCCCCGACGATATTGACCACGTAAGACTTTTGCGTTATAATCGCAATCTAATGACAGTTACTTCTAATCGCTTCGATTATTAAGTCATAAACGTAGATCGGAGTAATTGATTTTTGCACCATTTTCTACACTAAGATTTTGTCGATTATCTTAGCTTATATGTTTAAATATATATACGCACTAGTTTAAAACTTTAAAAAAACTAAATTTTATTCTGTTCTTAATAAATTGTCAAAGTTACTTATACATGACATTAAATATCTCGAAATGTAAATCTTATATTTATTTCGGTTAATGCCGGAGGCGGATCCAGAGGGGGGCGATGTGTGAGGTTTTTGAAGCGAGAATCCAGAGGGGAGGGGGTGATAGGGACAATGTTTGAGGTTTTATAATTTTTTTTAGTTTCATTCAATATACAAGTTCATCAATAATCTTCCTTCCTGATACATCGCCCCCATCGCTTCATCGCTCTCTCTGGATCCGCGCCTGGTTAATGCATGCAACATCAAACTTTTTGTAATTTATTACGCAGAAAAATTTGGTTTTTGAAAAATTTTAATGTTAACTTCGTAAGTTTATGCTCAATACAAAATTTGAATTTATTTATATTTGTTCTGTGAAAATAACGCGGAACTCACGTTAACAACTTCATTTAAACGTACGAATAAACCGAATTGCTTCAAATTATTAACTTGTCAATAACAATTGAAAAAAAAAATAAACAATTTTTTTAGTAATAAAAAAAAGTTTTGCCCAATGTTTTGTTTTGGAAAAAAGTAATATGATACAACGCATAAAACGAATATAATTTAGCAAAAGGAAAGTTTACCGTGTTCAGCATAACACGTTGAAAACATTTTATCATAATTCCAATTTTGGTCCAATTTTAACATAATCCCAGTTTGACTATTACAAAAGATTGTACAAAATAATAAATAAATATTTTTTCTTGTTTTCGAACGTAAATCGTACGCTTTTCTCTCACTATTATACCTTTTTTCTTCACTCAACAACATTGTGTTAACTAAAAACTCTTCCCAATTTCGTCTCTTCTCACTTTGATAGTGGAATAAAATTGTCCTTTTATACAAACGCCCTGGAAATAGATATGGCTTATAATTACACTTTCGACATTCTCTGGTTTCCTTTCTTTCTTTCCCCCCTCACTCTCCCTTCTATTCTTCACTTTGCCAAGTCGACAGAGACAGTGTGACTGATCGTTGAGACGTGAGCACCTAAAGTATTTTCTGCACTGACGATATTCAAGGACGAAATTTTGGCTCGCTGATAAGCTACAACTGTGTTGAGACTCAAAAATCTATAAAAATAAAAAAATTAATTTACAAACATAATACAGTTTATGTTAAATACGACTCAAATGGAAATCACACTCTTATTGATCTTTGTACTGATGTTTTCGTAATATTTAATTTAAAATAAAAATAGATAAGATTAAACATATTACATCTTTTCGCACAAAAGTTACCAAATTCGTTTTAAGAAAATTAAAGAATAATATTTTTTTATTTGAGAGCATGCCAGGTGTATCAAGTACATTGTAAAATCTTCTTATGACTATGCACTACTATACCAATAAAAAGATACATACCTTATGCAAACATACATAATCAGAAGCGCCGCGCCAGCTGCCAACATTCTTATGATTGGATCTTCGACGAGCTGAATTAGTAGCCATGCTGCCGCAGATGATCCGCACATTGTCACAACAATGCCAATAGTTTGCAGCCAATGTCGCGGTGTTAAGCTATTCTGCCAGTCGAGTCTACTTGCATGCTCCACGTTATAAAGCGTGCCGCACACTTTGCACGTAAGACTGTCGACGTTAGTTGAGCTCTGGAAAAAGAAAATTAAACGTTTTTTTAATCTATCAATGAATTATAATTTTCAATTAATATTCAAATTTTTATTATTTTGATTTTTGCAATACAAAATATAGTTTTTTATACAATTAGTATAAGTTTGAAAAATCATAAAATTCATCTATATAATTAAACAATTAGCTCAGGGTTTATTAATATTAAAATTTTGTTATACAGTTATAAAATTTTATTAGTTCTACCAATCTATCTGTTTTTCTCTTCTTGTTTACGAATAATAAGCAACATTTTTTCATTAAAATAATAAAGGTAGCACTTACTTCAACGAGCCATCGACGCAAACAGTCGTGATGAACCGCGCTAACGTCACCTCTGCAGCGGCACGGTTGAATCAATGGACCAGCATCTTGTCTGTCGCTATCATAGCAAATCCAGCAGTCTTTGCTACTGATAGAAGCTGAGTCAGTTAAAAGTTCGGATTCGGGCGATTTGGATTTATCCTGTAACTCGATTTCTTTGGGGTGTTTCGTTTGATCGAGATCCAATCTCTTCAAAATTCTTTTAGGGTTTAGAATCCATAATTGCTCAGGGCTAAAACAAATAAACGTTTTATTATATAAAAATATTTATATAAGGTTGTCAAATTTAGTTGTTTAAAGTTGCTACTTTATAAATTTTAGAATCACGAGAACTAATTAACTAATTATGAAACCATAGTTAACAGGTTCAAATGCAATGGAATTTAAAAACAAAAATGGTTTTATTTCGAACTTATATAAACTTTTTATGCATATAAATATAAAACAATGTCAAAATAATGATTTAAACTTATAGCAGCTATTATTTGAAAAAAAACATCTAGTTTCATCCTAACAGCACAAACTAGGCGTATTACAAATTAATAAGTAGATGAAAATTTCCCAGATCTTACCTCATACAATTCCACAGCACACAAGGGAACCACAATGCCACCCCAACTTCGATAGTTCGGAATACTACATCGTGCCAGTTTCTACTGTACAATGGAACTCTGAAACAACAGCAACAACTATAAGCACACCTTCGGCGCAAAATATAATTGAACAATGAGATCATTAATATACGGTATCGTGCTGAACGTACTTGGTCTTCCAGAATTCGCTGAGGGTCTCGCTAAACAAGAATCCAACGATAATGAACAGCATGAAGGCCTGCGACAAAAGTCCGAATCTCGACTGATGAAGCTGCGACGTGTTCACGCGATGCTGCAATGAATTCGCCGAAAAGCTCGGAATTGGATCGAACAATCTCGCCGTGACTGGATCTTCCTCGCGTGCCGCCGCGTCGTCGACGCGTCTTCTGTTCGTCGCGATCGAGGCAACTTGGTGTTCAGCTAGGAAACCACCACGAACCTGTTTAACAAAAGTAACACGAGTTTTGTTATTCCAACATCCTTCAATTTTACAAAACGCAACAGTGTTAACGATCCTTTTCATTTCATGCGCTTACCTTGAAGAACACCTCGATCCCGTACACGAGGAACAACACGACGACGATGAACAGCAATACGGCATAGCATCCATTGAATATGTGCGTATAGAAGCTCTGCTGTAAAATATTCATGAGCGACATTTAGAATCTCGTTGATACATCTTCATGTTGGAATAAAAAACAATGCGCAATGCCGATGTGATGCGTATATTTGTGTGTGTAATATAATTAGGTCTAAACGTACCTGATCCTCTGTGTTCTCGTGTAGTTGTGCGGTAATGAATTCCGTCAGCAGCAGGGAGTACGTGATGAAGTTGAAGATGGCAAAGGCCAGAAATGACTTGGAGAGGAACTGCGGCTTGTCGGTGCGTATGTCGCGAAGGTGAAAGACCTCCGCCCAGAAGCAGACGATCAGGGAAGCGCCACTCAGTACTAGCGGATAGTAGGCGGACACTAAGCTACGGGTCCAGCCTGCCTTGAACGCCGTCTGTGAAGAGGAGAAAAAAAAGAACACGCGTTGTGATAATTTGTCTCTCTTTCTCAGGCAAAACACGCGATTAAAATGTTTTTGCTTACATCACGACTATTATAAACCGAATTCGATTATCCGATTACCAATATCTATACCCCACAACTTTAGCCGGACAAAGTGACTTTAAAAAAAATACTTTCCCTATGTACACTTAATAACATACCGAGCGGAGAATCCTCATCCGCAGCTACATTCGTTTTCAACACTTGCGCAACAGCCACAGCCTACGCGAATAATGTAGCATACGTAACAAAAAAACATGCTGCTGATATAGACGCTACTGTTCTCCTCTTTCTATCTCTCGGCGCGAGATAAAACTATCTTCTACGGTTATATATACATATGCATGTTAACAGCGCGTTTTTTTAAATTAAAAATGAGATGTTCAAAAGTCTCACCGGAGACGTGAAGTAGGCGCCCCGTATCAAGGTCGCCAGGAACACGACGAAGTAGAGGAGCTTCTGCGTGGTGACGCGACAGGCGCGTAGCAGCGAGGGCGCCTTCATGCGTTGCCATTCGGCGACGATGCACATCACCAGCTGCACGAAGCAGACGAATGCCAGGACGAAGAATATCGTCGCGAAGGCGATGTAGTAGCTGAAGTTCGGTACGTGACATTCCGTGCCGTCGAACTGAATCTGTTAGGGTAATGAGAAGTAATTAATTATGCGTGGTGCGTGCGTTTCAACTGTCGCGACTATTTTCAGCGTGACAGCCTAGATGTTTATAATGCGTTGTGTGATGATTTTTTGAGAGAAAAAAAAACGCAACGCTATAAATCGAAGCAGCTTTTTCCTTTATCGAGCCGTTAATATGGCCAATTAAATTTACAGTTTTGCGCGGTTGTATAATAAA
>JAPYZO010001846.1:0-16448 GCA_030522905.1 Torymus flavipes
TAATTCTGCTTTTTTCCCTGTACATTTAACTTTTCTACATTTCAATTCAGCAGCTAATTGTTTTAGTGTCCATTTACCATAATCTATTTTATTTATATTACTCATTTTATTTTTGTTGACTAGCATAAAAAATAAGCTGTAGTATAACTTACTTTATTATGATTTTGAAATTTCGCGGAATTTACTCCTATGTCCCAGTAGCGCCACCAAGCGGCGGAAAAAGCCTCATTAGAAATTAACTTAAGGCGAAAGACAGGGCCTATACAGGTAAATAGACAGCAATGTACAGTGAGTGTACATGTAGTATGTACACTGTACAGGCAACAAATGTAGACGCACATACATGCGTCCGTTCGGTACAGGCTACCCACTTAAGTTATCAAGGTATTTTCAAGGCATGTCATAAGGTGCGGCGCAGGGCCCGAACAGGTAGTTAGTACTTTTTTGTACACAAGTATAGCTTTATTATTATTTGGCACATTATCGATGTAAGATACATTCAAATTTGGATGAATATTTAATGAATATTTAACGGGTAACAATAATTTATTATAATTTATAAAGCAATCTACTTGAGGCCTGTTTAGCACCATATGACGCGCCTATGCGCCGCATTCCCTGTACAGGGCCTGTGTTTTTGACCAGACAAGCCTTATAATGGTTTACTCGGGATGTGATGACACTGATGATATCTACACGAACATCTATGTATAGGAGCGGGTAATTTAAAGGTAGAATAAAAAAAGCAAACAAGTTTTGTAACAAACCGCGTTTTAATTTCTGTCTTCGTTACACATTTACAATATACATATATTCATATATTTATAGATTTTAATATATATAATATATATATTTATTTTTCGCTTTATGTTTATATTGGTGGGGAAATTTATAAGTTTCGCTTAATTTCGCTCTGAACGTATTTACTCTTTATTAAAATTTCTCTTTCGCCATATCGACCTTTACTTCACAAATCTATTTTTTACATCAAATTACAACTGTCCAGATATGTGTCTTATGTACAAAAAGGGAATTCTACCTTACAGTGTAAAATACCTTGGAAAGTGTATACCATTGTACGAATTTGGTAGTGCAATTTCGTACAAAAGAATCTTTACCTTTCTAGCCACGCTTAGCTATATTTCAGTGGACCACTTCTCTATATTTTACTAACGATTTACAAGAGCTTTATACTCAAGAATCGTGCAGTACAGTAACTCTTTGTGTTGTCGATACCCAGAGTGGTCGATTCAACATAACAAAGTACATTGTTTTCAAAACATTCGACGCTTCATCAAATATTATATCTGATTTTATTTACATATCACTACATCACTTAGATTAAAAACTAATTGTTGTTGACAAAATGTATAAAACTTCGGTATCGAATTCGCATTTATGCATAGTCCGCTTTAAAAAAAGTCAGAACGCTAAGCGTTCACTTTCGTGTTATGTCATGTGCCGAATAATGGATGTAATATAAGATGAATTATGGATGCAATTGTTATTGGTGCGGAATAACGCTGACTTTCTAGAGAGCTTAATTTGTTGCATCTCTGTTTAAATGGTGACTTTAAGATTATTATTATTATTATTACTATTAGAAGAAGAAGGAAATTGAAAGAAAAAAGCGAAAGAAACGAATTAACAAAGACGACCATAAAAACTAAAATTCAATACTGTATCCATAAAACGAGGAGTTTCCATGCGTCAGATCATGATTACCTGGTCTTTAAAGGCAGTGACAAAGGAGGATTCTCCTTCTTTTTCATAATCATACCTCGTGCAACATAAAAAAGAACGTGCTATAAAACAAATTATTCAGGTCCAAATAATGTTCTAAAAATAATAATAAAAGAGATAAAAGAAGAAATAAAAAAGGAAAATCATAATAGTCAAAAGACATAAATAAAAATAGAACGACAATCTGAACATACGATTACTAAAAAGATATTGATGTACCGACATTACACGGAAACAACTCGTTTATCCTACCAAGGGCAAGTCTTGCCTGATTTTTTCATGACATTACTACTGTGTCAGTCTCGACGGTGGCTAAAGCCAGGTTGGTCTGTGATGAGGTGGAGGCTGCAGTGCATACAACGAGTGCAAATACTGTTGATAAGCTGCAGGATCAACACCTAAATTCGCTCCATGCGGTGTGACGTACGGAGGAACTGGTGGCCCGTAAGGAGATGGCCTTTGAGTTGAATGAAGGAATGGATGGCTAGAGTAGTTTCTAGCTGCCGTCTGATTGGTTAATTTATTACAGGCTTGCTGAGACGCGTCTGACACTGGTGTGGCTTGTTGCTGCACTTGTTGTTGAGCTTGTTGCTGCTGTTGCTGCTGCTGCGCTTGCTGCTGTTGCTGCTGCTGTTGTCGCAAAGCCATGTAGTAACTTGGTAAATTAGGATTACGGAAGTCATCAAGGAAGGCATAGGCAGCAGCTGCCGCATCTTTATCGTAGAAAGCAGAGCTGTTAACGGCACCGGCCGTAGAGGCAAAGTTGAAGGCGCTGCCACCTACAGTTGATTGCTTAAGACTGCTAATAGGGTCACTTGTGGCAGCACCGTACTGGGGGAAGCCCGGTATACCAGTCTGTTGATCAACACCAACGTTAAGTTGTTGCTGCTGTTGTTGCTGCTGCTGTTGTTGCTGCTGCTGCTGTTGTTGCTTACTTTTTTTACTTTTCTTTGACTTAGTCGTTGTAGTAGACTGCTGAGGTGTGGATTGTTCGACTACGCGTCGCTGCATAGATAACATACTTGAACCTTTGACAGCAGCATTCTGCAAGCTTTGCAGTAGATTGAGATCAAGTTCAGACTGACTAGGCGTCGATGTTCTTGCATAGGCGGCAAGCGGATCGTTCTTACTCGTTGGTCGCGGTATCGAAAGCAATTGTTGAGTCTCCTTTGCCGTACGTCCGACTAAGCCCAATTGTAATCTCGCATAAGCAGGATTCGAAGCAACAGAGTCTGCAAGACTACTAGCAAATGCACTATCAAACTGATTAGATACAGAAACGTCAGCTTGCGAATGAGCAAGCGCCATCAATGAATCAAAAGTGAATTGGTCCTGACCAGAAGGGCGCTGCGCTGCCACATCTGTGGCTGCTGAAGGCTCATTGTACGACCGTTTCTTCACCGGAGCCAAACTGTTACCGGGACTAGGAGCTCCAGTCGTGCTTTTAGTACTTGTATCAAAGTATCCCGGATAAACAGGCCGACAAGCAGCATTTGGCATTGGGTAAGGAGTTGCCTGAAAACTACTTGAATATAGAGATTCGTGGCTAGCTAAGTTTTGTTGGAAACTAAGTAGTTGTGATTGCTGTTCCTGAGTTTGCTGAACCTGAAAATGAACAAAAATTATATTATCACTTTCGCGCCGACATGACCCATATGTGGGTGATGAATTATTGTTCATTTCTTTAATTTTTATGCTCTTTAAAAAACGCTTTCGCAAAAAAAGAAAAAAAATATTCTTACGCTTGATCGTTGTATTTCTTAATATCTTATAAAATATAAGTGACATTCAAAATTTGACTTTTATTCAAATTTTAATTTAAACTTTGGAAACTTCGAAAACTTTTAAACTTTAATAAACACTGTCTTATACATTAACCGGCGCGAAAATATTAAATCTACAAATTTTATTATTGTTATTGTTTGTTTTTCCTAAATAAATATGTAACAAGTATTTTATATATGCGGGATAAATTATTTTCTTTGTCGACACTTTGAATATTATTAAAATTGTTATTTCTTAAGAACAATTATTTTGAATATTGAGCCAAACAAAGGAAATTAGTGATCTTAACTAACCTGTCTTTGTTGAACGAGATGCTGCTGCGTTTCGTGATTCGCTAATCTCGATGTGGCGGACCTTGATGATATTTCGTTACTCAATTGATTAGTCACTCTATCACCACTAGCAAATACATTAGATGTATATGTGGATGGATATTGGACACTGGATGTTGACTGATAGACTTGTTGATTTAGAGCAGCCAAATGTTGTTCAGAACTTTGTTGTTGTTGTTGTTGTTGTTGTTGTTGTTGCTGCTGCTGTTGTTGCTGTTGTTGCTGCTGCTGTAATTGTTTTTCTTTAGTTGCAGTTGGCTTAGCAATAGGCGTTGAAGCATTAGATGACTGTAGATACGCAGATTTGATAGGTTGAGTAAACGGTGATGTTGATAAATTCTGCGAATAATCATCTGTGTTCTTTGTAAAATTTGCGCTAGTAGTAGTAGCTTGCGGTTGCTGTTGTTGATCTTGTGGCTGGGGTGAAGGTTGCGAATAATTAGTAATTTGTTGCTGCGTATTTCCAACGGATGACTGTTGTGGTGTTTGTTGAGGCGAAGGATGCGAATAAGTTCTAGGCTGTTGAGGCGATGGCTGTGAGTAGCTGGGAGGAGTTTGCGGTGATGGTTGTGAATACGTTGGGGGCTGCTGTTGAGGTGATGGTTGAGCTGAATATGGAGATGGCATCTGTGGAGACGACTGCGAATAACTAGGTGGTGGCTGTTGTGGCGAGGTCGCCGAATATCCACGTGGTTGAGGAGATGGTTGTGCTATTACTGTAACATAAGAAATAAAAATCTTTATGAATATTTCATATAAATCATTAGATTAAAAACAATTTCAATTATGCAAATGAATTGCAAATTGATTGTGATATTTTGTAGGAGAGGGCGGGGCTAGTTGAGCACGGTAAGTTGACACATTATTCATAACTTATTGTAAACATAGTATTGGGCCGTGGCTTAGTCGTCATAGACACTATGTCGAGTGACTCCACACAATGTTTTCACTCTACAGTGTCAATGACGACTGAGCCACGGCCCAGTGCCGCGTTTACAATAAATTATTAATATTGTCAACTTATCCCCTACGCAACTTAGCCCCGCTCTCCTCTATTCTTCAAAACTGATTTTGCACATATTCAACAAAACTTTTTTTTTGTTTCCATAAACAAATATAAAAAAAAAATTATAAAAAGAATCGAATTTTACCTAAATCTGGTTGAGAATATGGGCTAGGTGTTTGAGCTGTATAACCAGGTGGTTGTGGTGACGGCTGTGAAAACGTTGACGAAGGTGGCCTTGGCGAAACTTGCGAGAAATTAGGTTGCTGAGGCGATGGTTGCGAGTAAGGAGAATGCTGCGATTGTGGTGACGGTTGCGAATAACTAGGTGGGGGCTGTGGTGACGATTGCGAATAGGGTGAATGTTGCTGCTGAGGCGACGGCTGCGAAAAGTTTAAAGACGTAGCCTGTGATGGCGAGGGCTGTGAGTAATTGCTTGCCGGTGTCTGAGGAGACGGCTGCGAGTATCCTGGAGTTGGCGGCTTAGTTTGAGGCGACGGTTGTGAGTAATTAGCAGGTTGAGGCGAGGGTTGGGGGTACGGTGATGATTGCAATGACTGAGGTGACTGAAATTAGAAAAAAAAATTTACATAGATTGATAAGAAATTTTTCAATTATTAAATTATAATAATATAGTACATTTCGATACTAGTGCTATAAAAATGATTCTTTGTTCAAGTGTGAATTTTTCACCCGAGCAAACCGAAAGCGACAATCACACTCGTGCAAGAATCATGATTGTATCGGAAATTTATATTTTTTTATACTTCGAGCGTTGAGACCCACTTATGTGAAAAAGCGGCCCTTATCGCACGGAGAGTAAAAAAACCTATTATAAAACACTACATAATTTTATCGTTACTGCGGAAAAACATACCTGCTGTGGATAAATAGGAGACTGACTTTGAGCAGCCGCAATCGTGGACGGTGTATACGGCGGTTGTTGCTGTGGTTCAGTCTGTGGTGAATTCTGTGGGAAGCCGCTTTGAGGTGATTGTTGCGAGAAAGTAGGCGATTGAGGCTGCGGCGAAGGTTTCTGGAAAGACTGATGTGATGTTTGGGGATTAACTTGAGAATACAAACTTGGCGGTACGGCAGCCTGTGATGCCGCTTGGTCGAAAGCTGCTGAAGATGGATACGCCGGCGAAAGTGGATGATGCTGGGGAGAGGGTGTTGGTGGAAGTTGAGCACTATATCGTGGGGGTGTAGTATAGTATGGACTATTATATGGACTGCTGCCAGTCGATAAAGCATCCTGGTAAAAACCTGCTCCGCGAATTTGCGGTTCAATAGCTGACGGAGATGGTAGAACGGATAAAGGCTGTTGATTTTGTTGAGGAGAACGGCCTGTTCGACTGGGCGGCGATTCTTGTGAAAAAGATGATACCGATTCGCTAACACTGCTACCTCCGGTACTTATTTTCCTCTGTCGGGCACCCACACTTAAACCACTAGTCTCAGCGATTTCTTCTTTCTTTGCAGCTGGAACAGCTTCTTCCTCCTCTTCTTTCTTTTTTGATTTAGGTGCTCCAAATGCTTTAAACCTACCAAAATTAATATTTTATTTAATAATAAAGTTCGTGAAAACAATAGCATACTATAAAAAAGTAGGGTCAGGTTAGTTTACTCACCAAGCGCTCAGATTAGGAGTGGCTGACTTTGGTTTCTGCGGTTCCTCGCTGTCCGACTTTTTCTCACTTTTCTGGTCCTTAGAAGCAGTCGCAGTGACTTTCTTGGCGGTCATGGGTTTTTCTTCGGACAAATTCGCCAATGGTGTCGCGGGTTTGCTACCACCATCTTCCTCGTCGTCATCATTTGACAAATTAGGATTTGGCGACGACACAAGGCTCTTCCGAATCAATTGAATGGAATCCACGCTCTTCAAGACAGAACCTAGACTTAATTTGGGTTCGTTATTCGCCTCACGATTTGTCTGGTCAAGGTCATCGGTCTTCTGACTGATGGTGGCATCGTTATTCGGAGCACTCTCGTTTGACGGTGGCTTCTTCGACAGCAAGTTGCCTTTGCTCTTGCCGGGCTGCAATCGATCGATGGTTCTCTGAACTTTCTTTGGTCTGACGGGAGCGTGTGGCCCGAAGAGCTTAATAGGACCCGGTCGCTTGCGCGGCGCGCTTGTGGCATCGGCAACGACCGGTGCTGTTCCCGGTTTATTTAGAGAAGGTCGTGACGAATCACTTGTCGAGCTATGGAACACCGGCGAATCGCTACCAGATGAAAATTCTGACAGTCTAGGAGCATCATCCAGCCATTTGTTAATATCCTGTAGCAAAAACGATTAAACCTCCGAATTAATTGACTATTATAATAAACTATTACTTGGAGTACTTTTAATTCAGATATTTGCAAAAATTGGTAAATACCAGTATTTATATAATTTTTAGGAAAAGATAACTAAAAATCGTTTTGTTTTCAGATATTGTTAACCTATTCCTTCCCAAGAGGATATTTTATGGTTGATTTGTTTTAAACCGAGAAAAATATAAAAATAATCAAAAATAACTACTGTCACTTTTTCTATGTATATATTTTATATTTTTTTTTTTTAGAATTTTAAGAAAATAGTGCTTTGATATACGTTGTAGTTCATTATCGAATCTATCACAATACCAACACTGGATGACTGCGGTAATTTTAAAAATCTTAAAACTGAATTTAAATATTGTAAAATTCGATGTAGGAATCTGTAATTCTGTCGGATTTAGAAAATTCAAGATTTTAAACTTATAACGATTTTTAACGCTTAAATAAGCTTATATATATCCTAAGCGCAATAACGTTGTATGTCCAATTATATTTCACTTCGCTTGTTCGAAGATATTACACTTGAGTCATAGGCTATAGAAAAAGCGATACTATGCGGTTCTCCCGGCTCCTGCTCTCTGTTGGCTCTACCTACATTACGCTTTTTAGCGCGGATGACGACACATCGACGTCATAAAGAGACAGGAGTTGCTGCAGAGGAGGTTACAGTTTTTGGAGGAGGAGCTGAATTCGACACTTGCTTAAATGGCCAAGGACCGCAGGACAAAAGAGAATTCAACACATGGTGAATTGCCCATAACCGACAGGGAAGAGGATCACAGTCAGGAGGATAGGTTTTTTGTGTGTTGCCTTAACGCCGATCTGTAATACAAAGTTAGAACGGCAATAGTTTTTATAAACGTCATGACTTCGAGCTTCGATTCTAAGTTGAGTCGGGTAACCGTTTTTTTAGATAGAGAAAATTTTGACGAAAGGTAAACATTTCGTGTTTCAGAGGAACGCATCATGGAACAGGAACAGCAAGGCGACGATTTCTAAGAACCGATGTTTAAAGATGGTGAATTCCAAGAATCGGAATAGTTCTCGACATAAGAGAGGATGTCGTCGAAAGGATAAATGTTTGGATAAAAACGAATTTCACACCAAAAGAGGAAAGAAAGCGTTTATTGAAATCTATTCCGAGAAAAGGCCTTGTGAATCTGGAAGCACCAGCCTTGAATGACAAAATCTGTTTCCGCAAACGCTACAGCCCTTAGTAACATCTTGGCTACTCCCGAGAATTTTGAGGAAAGAGAGAGGATGCTTACTTTGTTATCGACTTCTACAAAACTGTTAAACGATTTTTTAACCAATTCACATACGTCGGAAAGATGTTTTTATCCGGTCATTTTGAGGAGAGCATTCAAAAGACTTTGAGAAAGATTGAACCTACGGAATGGCTATTCAAAGACAATTTCAGAGCGACTCTCGAAAATGCTAAAGCATTGGAAAGGGTTACAAAGAATTTGAAGCCAAAGAATAAGGGACCGTTAAAGAACATTAATAATTTAAACGCATCGAACTCGACCGCACAAAGGGAGGTGCTCGCAAGCCTATCATATCATCCAAGAGTAGGCACCTCAAGACCGACCACGGGGACCAGCTACAGGGATAGATACAGGCCATATCCGACGAGAAAGTATTATCCACAGACACAGCCCCACCGTCACAACAGCAGACGATAACTGAAAAGGTATTTGAAGCTGGTATACTTGAAAACTTTTATGATAGATGGGAAGAGTTTACCCAAGACAATTTTGTTTTGGAAACGATTAAAGGCTACAGGTTAGAGTTTCAGGAAGAGGTGTACCAATTTATCGAGCCACCACTATTGATTACTAGTCACAAATTCACGTCAATTTCGATAAACAATGAGATCTAGCGCCGTTCAGATGCGTTATACAGCAATATCGTTACCGCGAAACTACCCTCAAATTTCATAAGGAACAAAATGAGACTTTGATCGATACGATTGCATGTAAAATAAACATTTGCGGTGGCTTATGAGTTACGGCTCTTGCACGAATAAAGAAATAGAAGGAACATCGAGGAATATTGAGGAACGACCAGGTCGCTGTGTGTTTATGTTTCTCGATGTGTGCCGGTGCGCTGCTGCCTAGCTACTACAAAGACTCATAAAAGTAATAAATTAAACTAAGTTATTAATAATTGTAATCAGTAATTAATTATTAATTATTAATTAGTGATCACAACAAATTATTTAAACAAAATGCTATGCTTATAAATAAACTAATTACTGTTTACTTACTAATTATTATTCTTAGAGACCAGTTTAAAAAAATCTGAATTATTTATTTTATCAAATTTAATTTTAATAACCAGCTTAATTTATTACGTTTATTAGACTTTTTAGCAGTTAGAAAGCAACGTAACCAAGCACAGCAGCAACCCAGCAACACACATCGAGGAATAGTGACACACATCAAGGAACATAAACACACAGCGAGCTGGTTGTTCCTCCTTGTTCCTCGATGTTCCTCCTATTCCTTTATTCCCTTATGGCTATTATGGGTAATATGAACGATCGAACTTATTTGTTCTTAGATGCGATAGGAGACTTAGTTTGGTGGCCATCGCAGATTATGAGAACTTGAAATAAGATTAGATCAACTTCCTTTGATCTGAAGATTTTTTCAGATGCCTCAGGATCAGGTTGGGAAGCCGTTTGTAATCATGAAAGAGTACAAGGTTTCTGGGATCTTAACGAAAGGAAATTGCACATCAATGCTTTAAAGTTGAAAGCAACCTTTTTAGCGTTAAAATGTTTCGTTAGATCAAATCATAATCTACAGATATTATTAAGAATATGTGGAATCAAAGAATAATTTGGCAAATGAGGGTTCAAGGCTGGCCAACGTGGACACTGAATGGAAATTAGCCAATTAAGCTTTTCAGAAAATTCAAAAACAGTTTGGTAATCCTTCTATAGATTTATTTGCCACTCGCACAAATACAAAGTGTATAGGAGATATTGTTCTTGGGAAAGTAACCCGGAGGCCATTTGTATCAACGCCTTCACTTGTTTCTGGACAGATGAATTTTGGTATTCGTTCCCACGTTTTTCTTTCATATCAAAATTTTTAAAAAAGGTAAGGGAAGAAAGTTCTGTGGGCATTCTTATTGTACCGGATTCGATTGGTCAGTCTTGGTACCCGAAATTTGAAAAATTATTGGTTTTACCAAAGATCATCATGATTCATCCAGTAAATTGTTACTCTCTCCTAGCAGGCAACTGAGACACCCTCTGGCATCCCAGCTTACCCTGGAGTTTTGGCAGACTTAACAAGACCGATCCTTTCTCAGCGGGAGATAAGAAGGAAGGCGTTCAAGGAAGGTGCAGCATATAGATTTTTGAATATATTAAGATCAGCTATTACACTTATTAATAATCAAGATTGTTCAAATAGCCCTGTATTACACCGTTTCTTCAGAGGAGTTTTCAAACTGCGGCCGGTTACTCCGAAATATCATTCGTCGTGGGATGTCAATTTAGTGTTTAGAAAACTAGCGGGGAGAGTCGGAAAGTCTAGTATGGCATCGAGATTTAACTGATTTAATAAAAACTTGCCGTCCCGGAACCGAACAACCATTTGCGTTCTTTCCATATTTTAATCATAAAAAAATGTCATGTATAGCTAGAACTTTAACACATTATATTGATCGTACTAAAGATTTTAGATCTGATACAGAGAAACTATTGATCTCGTTTAGATCGCCTTATAAACTGGTGAGACTCAGATTGTAAGTCGATCGGCAATGATGCAGGAAGCTGGCATTAGCGGAGAATTTTCTGCTCACAGCACTAGGCATGTTTCCAGATCGAAAGCCTTAGTTAAAGGGGTGGATACAAACACCATTAAGACAGCAGCCGGCTGGTCAAAGCAATCTAGGACTTTTGCGAGATTTTATAATAGGCCAATTGAATGTCGCAAGGGTTCCTTTTCATTGGCAGTTTGTGATATCCCTAACAACGACGATTAGGTTATATTAGTGCTAAACAGATCTGTACTTTTGTAATTAATTTTAAATGATTGTATTTTATTTCATTTAAGGTTTTGTTTATAATTAAAATTGTAAGTTAAAGTGAAATTTAATAAATCCTGAAATTCTTTGTAAGAAAAGCCTAAATTGTTTATGACTAACCATCTACAAGTGTTATATCTTCAAACAAGCGAAGCGAAATATAATTGATGGTTAAACGAAATTACAAGTGAAGTTCAACGATAATTATATGAGTTGCTTGTTCGAATATATCCTAGCCCACCCAATCACATCATTTTATCTAAACTAATAAAGGTAGAGCCAATAGAGAACGGGAGCCGAAAGAACCGCATATCATGGCTTTCTTTTTATAGTCTATGGCTCAAAAACGTGACGTCATGTAGCACCGACTTGCGATACTACAAGTGTATCTTCGAACAAGCTGCTCATATAATCATGGTCAAAATTCACTTGTAAGCTCGTTTAATCATCAATTTTATTCATTTCGAAATATCAACAAAAAGAGTTTTCCGTAAACCATGTTAATTACATTAATAAAAATATAAGAAGCTACAAATATACCTAATTATAACATCATTTGACGTTAATATATCTATAATAGTGAAGACTATGTAGGGTAACAGCACCAATGGTCGGACACTTTAGATAAGTTGTCGGACACATTTTATTCTGCGATTAACGATTGAAAAACTGGAAAATTTTGAATCTTAACATAGCGATTGTGAAATGAGTAACTCACACTGTAGCATACGAAATTTATTAATAATAGCAAATCTTATTTTTAAGTAAAATTTCAACAAAATGTCCGACTACTAGGGGGTGGCCGACCAGTAGTGCCACTACTCTATATCAATCAACAATGCATTCCTCTCTTTAAAAAAGACTCTTGCTAAACGTAAGTCAGATGTAAAGTACATTGATTCAGAGAATAAGTTTCAAAACACGTCGCTGTGATGTTTTTTTTTGCTTTGTAGTGCTTTTGTAGTGTCTCATTTCAAGACTCGATGTAATTGGTTATTTGAAAAAAGCGCGAATATTTGAATTTTTTTGGATTGAAAATGGGCTACCTAGATTTGAATTTCGATACTGAAGTATTTATAGAACTACAAAATAATTAAAATAGGATAAAAACATTTGATTTTTGCTTAAAAAATGTATCTAATTATCTTATCATTTAAACTAATTAAAACTAAATCATAGTAAAAAATAGTGTCCACAACCTCAAAAAGAAAATAGTACGGTCGACGCGCTTAAATTCTGCTGGTAACTCAAAAAAATTAAAAAATGGACATACAACATTTTTGCGCTTAGATAACGTATATACACCTGCAATAGTTGATTTTGGCTTATTATTTAACAGGACTTGATTTTAAATAAAACCGTTGAATACAAAAGTATAAAGAAACATTGTCTAATTTTTTTATGTTTATGATGAATTTGGTTAAAACTATAAAATTATAACACATTAATACAAAATAACTTTATAGCACTCGCTACACTGGTGTGCTAACCTCACGGGCAAAAATGGACTGCTTAAGGCACGAATAGTCGTGACAGCGAATTTTGGTAAACGTGCTATAAAATAGTATACGATACTTATGACTCAAGTGGCGTCAGAGGTGGAGTAGACCCAAAGCTATCAGCATTTATTTACAATGATTCGTTTACATATTGTAATCTAAAAACTGATTTGATAGGAAAAAGGGTTCTTGACATAAGGGAAAAAATTTTTGTTGGAAAATTACAAATGTTGAAAAAGAAGATTTTCTCCATTAAAAATAAATTCATTAAGAAATACTAATCTTTTTTGTTTTTCATTCAATTTTAATTTGCAAGGTCTCATATTCCTTATTCAATATTAAGGGGAGGTACCGAAATCAAAATTTGAATGAAAAATAAAAAAAAGCTGGAAAAGCATTGGAAATTTAACAACAAAATTTTTTTCTGTTATATTAATAACCCTTTTTTCTATCAAATCAGTTTTTAGATTGGAATGAAACGAATCATTGTAAAAATTGTTTATAGCTTTAGGTCTAATAGACCGCAGAAGCCACCTTAAGTCACACGTATCGTAATGTACTATTTCAAGTCTACAAAGTTTCAAGTACTAAAGTCGACCATTCTCTTGCGACTGATCACTGATCAGTGAATTCACGGACGGGAATAATCGTCGCGCAGTACGAATAAAAGCCAACTTTTAAGGCTTCCTCAATGCGTGTGACAGCGGACAGATTACATTTCCGTTGTTACACGAACAAAATTTCGTTGTCTGATATCTACCAAATTCATAATCAGTGGCAGAAAAAGATCAGACTAAGGACGTACGGTATACCTTTCGTCTGTTCTTTTTCTACCATTGATTATGGATTGGGTAGATATTGGACAACAAAATTTTGTTCGTGTAACAACGGACATGTAATCTGTCCGCTATCACACGCATTGAGAAAAGGCCGTAATGTTTCGCGCGAAGAAAAGCCAGAGGATGGACTCATTTTTGGATTTTCTTCGCGCGAACCTTTGAAATTACCTTTTTTTCGTACTGTGCGACGTAATTTGTAATTTTAGTCTCTTGTTACATAATGTACTATTACATATAGACAGCGGGGGATTTGCGCGGCTAGCGAAGCGAGTATCCAAAAAACGATCCTCAAAGTTTTATCGAAATCTGTTTCCCGGCGACTGGAGTCACTTCTATTCATTAAATTGACTGTACTTACATTGAATTATTAAATATAATTATTTATAATTATCTACTCTTGATACTTATTTTGTGTAGTATTTATATTTCAAGATAAATTAAAAGTCTACTTACATTGAGTGTTTGTTCTGTGGCTTGATTAAGTGCTTGAATGGCTGGATCTCCTCTTCCAGATCCTTTGGTATGTTTGCTGTACGGGGTTTTGATTTTCTTTGGCTCGCTCTCATCCTGATTTTGACTCTTGCTCTCACCACTTTTTTCTTCCTTATTTAATTTTTTGGATTTTAATTTTTTACCACCTAATTTATCAACATCATGATGATAGGTACTACCATTAGAAGGCACTTTTTTAGAAGTTCCATGAAGACTGTCACCTTTTGAGGGCTGCTTCTTTTTCTTTTCCTGTTCCAACTTTAATTTTTCTTCACGTCGCCTTTCACTTATTCTATCCTTTAGACTATCAAGAGACTCAATATCCTTATTAGCATCCAAAGATTCAAACTTTTTCACAGGTGTTTTATTTGTATTTGAAGTAGTATCAACAATTTTATCATCATTTCCTTTCTTTATTTCACCATTTTTTGTTGTCTCGTCATTCTTTTTCTTAGATTTTTTATCTTTATCTTTGTTACTGAGTTTATCTGGTGGCTCTATTTTTTCTTTGTTTCCTTTACGATTTTTCTTTCCTTTTTTGGAAGGAGAAGATAATTTTTCATCTTCTTCAAATGGTATATCTTGAGATTCTTCCTTTTTAGCTTTACTTTTTTTCACTCTGTCTATTAAAACATCTAATTCCTTATTTTCTTTTTTCTCAATTTTTCTACTTTTGCTTTTTGAAATACTGTTGGAATCACAGTCTTCTTCAAAATCTTCTTTCCTTTTCCTATTTTCTTTTAATTCTTTTGCAGGACATGAGTCCTTTTCTGGTCGAGGTTCTTTTTTAATTTTTTTACTTGGTTTAGTAGGTTCTTCTTCAGCTTCTTCCTTAACTCCTTTTTTATTTTTTGTAACTGTCCTATCAGTATCAACTGGTTTCTTTTTTTTTGATTTTATCACATTTGCATCACTTATTGCACCTTCATTTTCTTGTGTTTCATTCTTTTCTTGATCTTCTTCCTGCTTCACTTCACTTTTACACTTTTTCGATTTTTTCCTGCCTTTCTTGTCTTTTACTTTTACTACTTTAGTCTCTACATCACTTTCTTCTTTTACAGAATCTTCATTCACTTGTTGCCTAGTTTTCTTCCTGCTTCCTTTGCTACTTACCTTAGTCTTTTTATTTAGTTTTCGCGAATGTTTGTGTCGTTGACTATGTCGAACGGCTGATGGTGAAGAAGTTTTACTTTTGTAACCTGGAGAATTAACACCAGTACCAGAGCCACCAGATAAAGAATCATCACTTGATTGCTCAGATTCCAAATATCTATCTACTGCTCGATCAAATACTTCTTTAAGATTCATCGCCATTTCCGTGTATTCTACAAAAAGAAAGAAAAAATAAACAAATAAACCAACAATATGTGCTCAAGAGATCAAAATTCAATATTTAATGAAAAAACTTACCATTGTCAGAACCATTGTACTGTCTGCAATTGTCAATTATAAGACGGAAATCGCGTTTAAATTGACTTATGGTTTTATAAGAACCTTCTTCCAATTTATCCTCCATTCTACTAAGATCCATCGGACGTCGAACGACACTGTAATATCTGTTGAAAATTGTTGTTATTATTAAAAAATAAATATAAAAAGATAAAACAAAGGAAGTAGAATACAAAACAAATAAATATCTTGGTACTATCTATTTTCGCGAACACATTTGACTCTCGTTCGGGCGAAATCGTGCATCAGAGCGGATTTATTTACATATCACGGGCAATGTTTTCACCAACGAAGTGCAGAAAGACCGCGAACTTATACATATATCATTTTCTCGGGCCGTGAACCCACTGACACGCGATTGTTAAAACGAATTATAAGAAAAGCGACTGCAAGGATCCGTCACAGTACAACCGACGCATCTGTCTAGCAAGATAGATTAGCGAGAGACAATAGTTTTTCTGCGTTCACTGTTTGGATCTCTAAGAGCTGTGAGTGGTTGGACTGCGCTGGACGGAATACCGTACCATGAGCGCATCCGGCTTTGACCAAGAGTTGTCTCTTGGTTCTCCTACAGGTATATAGCGAGTGCGACTGCGGAAAGAACAATCAAATGCTTCATTATTCACTCATCTTTCTATATTGTACTTTTAACTCACGCCGACAAGCGTTCGGTGTTATGTTTACCGGTCCAACGAAAACGAATTGTAACGGATAATTCGCGGCGAAGTATAGGGGAGAGTGGGGCTAATTCGTACACCATTTTTCAAAGCAGTTATTTTTTTCAGTACTAAAATAATTAACTTTACTGAGGTACTAACACTAACAAGGAGATGATTAGGGGTGCGGGTCCTGGATTTTGCTAAAACTGCAGGAGGTATTTCTTTATGAAAAATAATGAGACACGTGTCTCGGGGTTTTTGTGAATGGGCCTTTTTTCCGA